>CABFWB010006192.1:15154-35753 GCA_902151455.1 Timema bartmani
TAAAAAAAAAAAAAAAGATCAAAAATGATTGAAAAGTTCTAAAAAAAAATCTTCAAATTTACAAAAGATGTCCTAAAATGTTTAACAAAAACTCGTAATGAATGCACCCAGGACCGTATGCAGGTGTGAAGCACAAAACTTTGTAGTGAGGTTTGGGGACAAATTGTTCGAGTGTAGGCTTATAACATAGCCGAGCCTAATTTAAAATACGAAACCTATCCTATACTATGTGTATGGGAAAAGGGCAGGGTGTAGATTCAAAACCATCGATCAAATATCTTTTGCCCGCAAAACCACGATTAAATCTCTGCTGTCTCAAAAGCCACGATTAAATCTCTGTTGCCCCAAAATCCACGATTAAATTGGCCAAAAAGTCGCCATTAAATATATATTAGCTGCAAAACCCAAAATCTTTATTTCCAAAAAAGCTATGATTAAATCTCTGCTAACCGCAAAACCACAATTAAATCTTTATTCTCCCAAAAGCTACGATTAAATCTCCACTAGCCCAAAACCCACAAAAAAAAATTATCTATTGGTCACAAAACCCATAATTAAATATTTATTGACCACAAAAGCCACCATTAAAACACTATCAGCCAAAATACCCATGATTACATTTCAATTGTCAACAAAACCCAACGAATATATCTTTATTTTCCGAAAATACACTATTAAATCTCTAATGACCACAAAATCCACGTTTAAATCTCTATTGGCCACAAAAACCATCATTAAATCTCTATTGACCCCATAACTTATTATTAAATCTTTATTGACAGTTAGTGACGTTGTGCTCGTGTTGAGTTGAGGCCAGTATAACCTGGCGATGTTTCTTGGAGATGAGTCAGCAAACCCATGATAGTCGTCGTGGGAGTGGTGAGGTAACAAGGCGCTGCGGTGTAGGGTACTCCTAGGTTCGACCTCCGGCCGAGTCTCTCTCGTGGTTTGGTGGGAGGAGAAAGCCACGGTTCCCACACATTTGACTGGGGCAGAGGACCCATCAGATTTCCAGGCTCAGGGGGGAGGGGGGGACACGTCACACTTTGATGGACACATAGATACGTTTGATTTTGTTTCACTTACGTTTATCAAAAATAGGCATATGCTAAATTAATACTTGTTCAAACTTTATTTCTGTTGTATATCTATTAATATAAATAGGAAGCCTCCTATATAAACATAATATAGGTATAAAATATATTATTTAAATTATTCCATACATATATATTTATGTATATATATATTTATTTATTTATTTACTAAGTCTTAGGTACCGTTCAGGTACTACTCATAATATATTAATTACGCTAAAGGACCAGGGATTATAAAGGTATAATAGGGAAAATTGCCTACATTTGCGTGGAAGGAGAGTCGGAAACAATTTGGGAAATCCCCCCAGCCGGGGGTTTGAGCCCCGACCTTGCCCTAAACGTCCAGACCAGATAAAGACTGACCGGTGCGGGTTAAAGCGACGTTCATAACGTCTTCATGCGAAGGAGGAGAAACGTTAACGTGATCCGTACCGGCTGGAGGAAGGGTGGCCACCAGAACCTCAACAAATACTTTCTAGAGGAGAATATCGCCCTTTCCGGTCGGAGATTTGTTATTAAATACGAACTAAAAGACACTGTTTTGATTCCTGAGGCCTTTTTCTTTTATCACCGCGTATTAGTACCTGTTCAGGTTGTACGTATATATTATAATTACTCTAATGGGTAGGGATGAGGAAGGAAACATTTTAGAGGTAATCTACACGCATTTGCGTGGAAGGAGAGTGGGAAACCTTTAGGAAAAACTTCTTTTCGAACCACGATCTTCCCATCATCAGCAGGCCAGTCTAACACGAGAGTAACGCCTTAAACCGTACGGCCACTGAAGCTGGTGCTACCTTAGTACGTATTAAGGATAAATGTGGTGTAATTACATTAAATAATGATTCAGAATGGTGAAGGTGCGTTGGGGATATCAATTTCATATTTCAATAAGCCGTTCTCATAGTAATCATTATTTTTATATTTTAGTTCATTGCGGTGTTAATATTTATTATGTCTGTATTGTTTTAGATTCTTCCGAGCTTAAAGACTTTTTTTTTAAATATTAAAATAATGCTAAAGGAACGGATACGTTTATATTTTTTACGCTATTGCCAAGTGAAGAATTTAATGTAATTTGAACTATTGAAAGTGGGAGGAATGGGGATGCGATAAAAAGCCAGTGTTTTTGTAGATTTGATGACAAAACATTTTTTTTTGGTCAAAATAAATTAAATATTGCTTCAGTCCAAACATATAATTTAATTTTCTTCCCATTTTGATATCATTAGTTCTTGAATATCTGTCAAGTGTGCCCTGGAATTTAATGACAACTTTTTCTCAACATTTAAAAAGTTTCTTATCTCATGCTATTTGAATATTAAGTTGAAAAATAGCTTTATGTCAAATTCCAAACAGATTCTAGACACAGACAAAAAAAATTATGAAATTTCCAAGAAAGTACCAAGCCAAATAATTACTAGAGGCATTTAATTCACTAAAAAAAAAACTTGTGAGGATCACTTTAAAATATGGCCTCCAAGGGCATCCAAACTTCTATGCTCATGATGGATATTTAGGAACTGTTGATATCACCATGGGAAGAAAATTAAATTATGTTTTTACTGGATAAAAAAGGTTTGTCATAAAAACTGCAAAAACACTGGCTTTTTATCGTGTACCCTTCTATCTATCGTAATATTATTTCTTATAGATTGATTTTATTGGGATTTGGGATTTTTTTTTGTCTTTACATTGATTTTTTAGATGACCTACCCTTTGTTTTGTAAACGTACCTTAAGATTTAGAGATTATTATGCGCTTGATAAAGTGCTAAACCACTGGTATACGAAACCTCTAATAGTCCAGCGTCATAGGCCCGCGCTGATAGGATGAAGAGCGAGAAGAGGAGGAAGTAGCTCCTAAACCTAAAATTATTGCTGTGAAATTTCCTCAAAATACATAATAGATCCTCTAAATCCTGATTGTAACAAGAACAAATACGTAAATAATTCAGCTTATATAACTTACATATATAAAAACTAATAAATGTTGTGTACAATAAAACCCGCCTCGGTGGCGTAGTTGGCTAACGCGCTAGTCGTGTTGAGCTCGACCACCGAGGATGGGGAGATCGAGGTTCGAATCTCAGTCGGGTGAACTGAGGATGGTTTTTCCTAAATGGTTTTCCACTCTCCCTCCACGCAAATGCGGGTTCACTTCTTCTAAATTCAACCCTCCCAATTCCTAATCCATTAGTGTAATTAGTCTACTAATATCAGTACCTACAGGATAATACTACTAATATCAGTACCTACAAGATAATACTACTAATATCAGTACCTACAGGATAATACTCCTAATAAAGTACGTCGTTATCAAAGTTGAATTTAATAAAAAACCTATGATTGTATTTTATAAAAGTTCCTTAGTACCAGAAACCTACTATAGTTACTCTTATGCCCATGTAGTAAGCCCTCACTGAAAATAATGGTCTGTTAAATTATGCACAAATTTTCTTCATAATTACTTGCTACCTGCATTACTCTCGCAATATACTAGATGGACAATGACGGGGATATCGGGGTTCGATCCCGGTCAGTTGTATTGAGGGTGGTTTATACTAAATGGTTCCCCACTATCCCCGCAAATGTGGGTACACTTCCTCTAAATTAAACCTTCCTCATCTCTATTCCCCTAGCGTAATTACTGCATGTGTATAACCTGAATGGGTAGTAAGACGCGTGGCTAAAGAAATTATGTATAGGCCTATATATTTAAAAACTATTTTGGGTGGTTCCTCCACCAGTAATTTTGGAAGTTTGGATGCCATTTGGAGGCCATATTTTAAAGTGATCCTCACAAGTTTTTTTAGTGGATTAAATGCCTCTAGTAATTATTTGGCTTGGTACTTTCTTGGAAATTTCATTTTTTTTTTGTCTGTGTCTAGAATCTATTTGAAATTTGACATAAAGCTATTTTTTAGCTTAATATTCAAATGTATCAGAGGGGAGGGAAATCAGTCCAGTGGGGGAAAATCTACTCTAGGGGGTGGTAAAATCTTCCCCGATTCTACCAGCTTTGATAAAAACAAGTAGGCCTATTTATCTTTATTTTTTATTACCGGATCTTACCTACCGGTTCAAATTATACGTCTATTTACTAGTTGATCTAATGTTATATGGATGATGAAGGCTTACTTTAGAGGAAGTGTACCCATATTTGCGTGGAGGGAGAGTGTAAAACCATTACGAGAAAACCATCCTCAGTACACCTGACCGGGATTTGAACCCCAATATACCCGTTATCGAGTTTGTTGCGAGAATAATGCCTTAGGGCTTAGAGCATGCGGTCACTGACCGAAGCAGGTATTTTCAAATAAATCCCAGGTGAGGACTTCTCTAAATATTTTCTAGTGGTATCCAAATTTCTAAAAAACAATTGTGGGGAAAGACGACATCAAATAGTTTGTAGAGGAGTATAATTATTTTTTAAAAAAACTAAAAAGGGAACCATCGCAAATAGATTCTAGATTCAACCAATTTTCAAATATTTGTCTGGGTAAGTTCCTGGACAAAACATGTTTCTTTTTTTGCGTGTGCTGCACCCCCTTTCCCACCCTTCTATAATAAATAATGTTCCTCCGTTCCAGTTTCGCAAATATCTTCCATGCCATTTGGTCATTCCCATGATATTATTTTACTTGTAGATAATTCAGTTAGGAACTCGGTACGGAAACATCGTCCCCATGTGAACCAACAGCCAGGAAGCACAACTTACAGTTTCACCGGTGAAAAAGGGACAGTAATTTCCCCCCTGATCATCCTCACGTCTCTCTCGCCATTAAAACCAAGTGTTGTTAGAAACAACCTCCATCACACCTTATTCACCTGTCCGACAGATCACCGACACTACCACTTGTTATAGTACTTAACCGCGACAACAAGCTGCTTTTTATTAATTTATTGAAACCGTTAAAAAGAAGACTGAAAGGAAAGTTGCCTCTTTGAGACGCCATGTTCTCGCTATTAGATGTTCGCACGTTCCCTTTATTAAAATGTGTACGATCTCGACTAGTCTGCACATACCTGTTGTACGGTCGAGTGCAGAACTGCTTCCACCACAAGGTGGGACTCTCTATTTGAGGATATTATTTTTAACGTTGATATATCAAAAATGGTTGTTTCGGTAACATAAGTAAAAGTACTGAAATGCAATGTATTTTTTTAAAGAGTCCTGTATTCTACGAAACAACGACTTCAGGCTTCCATTAACTATGTTTTTATTATTATTTAGCACTGTGTCTTACTACCCGCTTGTGTAGTAACTATACTAATGGTTATAGGGTTTATGAAGGCTATATTTAGAGGAAGTGTACACACATTTGCTTGGAGAGAGAGTGGGAAACCATTTAGAGCAAATCACCCTCAATACAGCCCATCGGGATTGAATCATCATTGGCAGTCTAGTCTACTGTGAGATAAGCACCTTAAACCACGCGGCCACTGAAGTGTGTTCCTATAATGTTAAGTAGCTCCATATTACTGGAGTACAAACATGATTGTAGCTTGGAAACGAGGTCAAATGGGGCACATGTTTATATTAACGTGTTTCATTGTTTCTGTTTCTCCTCTCCACAGTTCGAGTGGGTCCCGATGTTACGGTACACTCTGTATATATGATTTAACTACAAATTTTCATAAATGTGTTATGTATATAAGCCTATATAATTTATAACTCCGGCTTTTCATAAATTTTGTTTTCGTCCTCCGTTTTTTATTGCGAATATTTGTTTTCTGTGATCCACGTCTTACTACCCGTCCGGGAAGCATAAAAAATACATAGCGAAATGGAGTATAAACTTAGACAGAATATAAAATTAGTTCCAGAAAACGACACATACCATTGTATTTTAAGCCATGTAACCTGACAGCGATTAATACTTACTACCTACTCTGATGCATTAGGAACACAAAAGTTTATTACCACACTTACAAAAGTACGCCACCTATCCCTATCTTGAGCTAGTTCTATCCAGTCCACTTCATTACACCCTATCTCTTTCAGGTACATTCTAATGTTATCTTCCCATCTGCGTTTAAGTCTTCCCAAAGGTCTCTTCCCGTTGGGTTTGTCAGTCCTTACCCTGAACAAGGTTCTAGAATCTATCATGCGCGCTCCATTTCTTACCCACCGTAATCTGCGAGACTCAATTATTCTAACGATGTATATTGATTAGTACAGTGCATGTAACTTATCATTATGTAATCTATTCCACTCTCCAGTATCATCACTTTCTGGACCAAAAATCTTTCTAAGCACCTTGTTTTAGAACACCCTAAATTTATTTTCGTCGTGTAAGGTAAGAAATCACGTTTCGCACCCATAAAGAACAACCGGTAAAATTATTGTTTTGTGTATTCTGAGTTTTACATTCCTTGACAGTAGCTGATATGTCAACAACTAGCTAACCGTAATAACATGCACTTCCCGACTGTATTCTTTTACTAATTTCCAATCTAATATCGTCATGGCTAGTCAAAATTGCTCCTAAATATTTAAACTCATTAACCCTGACAAATATTACGTTGTTGGAAGTAATCTCCAAATTGAACGGGACTAAAAGGTAAAATTATATTGACTCAAAGTGTACCGCACAATGTTCGCTGGAATAGGAAGTCAAATTACACGCGTCTATGTTTTTCAAAAAAATTACCCATAAGGGAAGGATGGAAGGGAACATGATATCAGGTCTGTATTTTTATAGTTTTTATAAAAAAAACTCTTTTGGCTAAAATAAATTAAATATTTCTTCAGCATCTAAATTCATAAAATTAAACAATAATTTATTTATTTTTGAGAATAAAAAAAGTGTTTATGTCATATAAGCTGTAAAAATAAGTACCATAAATCGCGCTTCCGTCCACTAATTCACTTTAAATGACCTTGAAACGAGACGCGGACACAAACCTGATGAGATCGCACCTTATTCTCTGACCAAATACAAGCACAAACCTGATAGAAATATTGGAGAGTGTTTAATGAGCGTTGTGAAAATTTGCAACATACCCTCCGCCAATAAACCCTCTAACCTTCTTAGGACCAGCAATAAACCTGACAGGCGCTAGGACTGTCTAGAAGATGGACTTACAAAATGGATACGCCCTTTTCTCCGTGCTGGGTTTACTGGAGCCTAATACCTGCTTCCATTCCAGGTACCAGCTATATAATTGATGGCACGTGTCTGGGTTTGTTCTGCTACCCATAGTAAATTTTTAGTCTATTGGGTGGGAAACGTGCTTTTTCTAAATGTACGCGACTTACAAACTAATTTTACTTAAAAGGTTCAGCACTAACGATAGTCTGTTCTGGTTATTTGGAAGCACACACAAATAGATGTTACATTATCTAAGGCGCCACAAGGCTATTTAAACTTGTAGTCTGACTAAGAACTCAGCCATGAGTTCTTCGAGGAGGTAGGGGTGGGAAGCTTTATTCTAGATAGATAGTTTTTCTTTATCTCAGCGTCTCACTACTAGAGATGTGAGACGGAAAATTTTCCCTATATTTTTTTTCCGGAAAATTTTCAATTATTATTTCCTGTTAATTAATTTCAACTGTTTAAATGGATAATGATAATAGTAGTAATAATAATAATAATAATTAGTGATAGTGATAGTATTATTATTAGTAGTAGTAGTAGTAATGATAATAAGAAACAACTGCTGCTTCGGTAGCCGCAAGGTCTAACACGCTACTCTCGCAATAGACTAGACTGCCGATGACATAGAGATCGGGGCTCGATTCGGGTGCACTGAGGGAGGTTTTTCTAAATGGTTTTACACTCACTCACTCTCCACACAAATGTGGGTGCGATTCCTGTAAATTCAATCTTCCGTGTAGTAAGACGCGGTGCTAAAAAAACTAGTAAAGAAACAAAGTATGAATGTGAGCTTTTGTAGACCCGTGATGTTCATAAATCATACTTCAATTTCTTATCATCAATAAGTTAACTAAAATAATTTTAAGGTTGTCCCTCCTCCTACCCTCCATGCTTCCTATCTACCCCTCCCCTTTCTATAACCTACTCGTCTCATAACACACCATATTTAGAAGTACAATAGGCTCTAGGTATCACCTCCACGATTTAAACCCTCCACCGCAAACTGCCACTGCGGAAAATTTTACTATTCAAAGTTTCCCGGAAAACTTTCATCTCTACTCACTACCCGTTCGGTTTCTACGCATATTTACTAACTCCGCTTTTGTATTAGAGATAAGGAAGGTTGAATTCAGAGGAAGAGGACCCACATTTATGTGAAGAGAGGGCGTGGAAAACCAACTAGGAAACAACTTTTAGTAAAAAAAATATTAGCAACAATAACCGAACATGAACAACTTCGCGACACACCTTTTGAGAACCAATGAACCAATTTGTCTAATCTAAGGCGTCAATCTGGCAATATCCGTAGCACAACTTCCTTCGGAGGGGAAGTAAAGCCGTCGATCCCATGTCTATTGTGAAATGCAAAATATCCCTGGAAGGTATGTTAAAATAACTTTCCCGGCAAAATTGGTAGGATCTTTCACTCTCGCCCATAGAAATTCTTGTGTGCTGATGTAATCAATTGGTTCAGCTAGTCCACATCAAATACCTAAAATAAATGAAATGATATGAAGTTTCTCCCTTTGTGAGCTTTCAATGTTCCCCGATTAATACCCCCCTCTCCCCACGAAGGTCACGTGGGGTCGAAAGTCAAACGCGTTTTCCAACCCAACTCACAACTTGGAAGAAGACTACTGAACTACGTGTTGATTCGATTCCCGAAGGTATAAATACCCATGTAATTGTGTAATAGAGCCCGTTCCCATTCTCTGGTTGTTGGATGAAAAGTCTAACTACTGTGTTTCTAGTGTATAATAAAACCATTAGAATAACGTCCCAGTCTACAATTCCATGGTTTAACGACAACTTAGTGAGACCTCCATGGATAATTTAAAATATCTGCACTGTAGGATTTATAAAGTGTTCACTAACGTCACTAAGAGGCCTAAATCTCATTCTCACTTCTTGAACAACAGCCTTTATAATCTTCAGGCTATGGCGCCAGGCTTGAAATTGACTGTACTGGCTTGCCAATGACGAGGTTCTAATCCCTGTCGGGTGTACTGAGGGTGCTTTTCCTAAATAGTTTTATACCCCCTCACCCCCCATGCAAATACGGGCTACTCTTCCTCTAAATTCAACCTTACTCGTTCCTAGCACCTTAACGAAATTTTTACTTATTTGTACAATCCGAAAGGGTAGTTAGATGCTATGCTAAAATATGTGTGGCATTATTTATTAGTGATTACCATGATTTTCCCAACACCTCCCCAATCTTATGTCGGTACATTTCGTCTAAGATGACGCTTCATTAGTTTCCCTTATAGCTAGCCATATCCTTGCTGGCCACAGCCATGGAGATAAAGAGACATATTTATAACGTAACCAGCCACAAAAATATTATGAAAATACTGTTTAAATAATTAAATATTCTGTGTTGCAACCATAAGATATTGGTGACCTGGTGGTCAAGGGGTAAGGTGTCGGGACTTCTATGTTGGGGGTCCGGGGTTCAATCCTCGGTCCCGGCACAGATTTATTTGATTGCCAAACCCTTCCTTCACCTCTGACAAGATGTGTAGAATGCCAGGCCTCCACCGTGGTTCGGATTCCACGTTAAACTGTAGGTCCTCCATTTCATCTCATAATCAACCTACCATTGCACATTAGCGTAAGTGCGTACAACCCGAACAGTTAGTAAGACGCGGTGCTAATAATAATAATAATAACATAACATATTATTTTTTAGGTAAATTTAACTAAAAGTTATAGTCACATCACGAGAATATTTTAGGATTTAAAACCTATTTATGAAAACATAAGAAAATTAATTAATCTCATTTTTGAAAGACGAATTTTTTTTTTCCTTAGCTCGATGTGAATAAAGTATGAAGAAAATATAGTCGTCTAAATACACTCTATAAATTATCAAAATGTTTTCATTCCTGTTGAACTCAAATTTGTAGCTAAGGAATGTGACAAATTTAAGGGGAGTATACCAACATCAGTGGGCACGCGGTTTAAGGGGACAGTCTCGTCTTGTCTGTGTGTGAAGGTGACTGGAAGGCTTGTTTTCCAATCCCAGTTGAGTGAATTGAAGGGATTTATCCTCTACCGTTTATAATTCTCTCGCCCGACTTCCTGTAAATTCTATCTTCCTCATCCTTACTCCATTAGCGTTAATTTAGGTTTATAGGGCCTATTTATGCATACAGCCCGAATGGGCATTAGGATGAGAAGTAATAAAATTATTACGTCTACAGTTTAGTTCCTAAATTCAACAAGTTGATTTAGTTCAACACTTAAATCAGTCTGTAGCGTGTCTGCCTACTAATCTAAGAGTCCCTGGTTCAATTCCCAGAATGGCCTAACAATATATCATTGATGGAATGTGGACCTACCCCCTTTTTTCAGCACCACGTCTTACTACCCGTCCAGATTATACACATTTGTAATAAATACGCTAATGTGTTAGGGATGAGAGAGGTTATATTTAAAGGAAATATACCCACATTTTCGTGAAGGGAGAGTGGAAAAACATTTAGAGAAAGCCAACCTCAGTACAGTCGACCGGAGTTTCAACCCCAATCTCCCTGTCATCGGCGGTCCAGTCTATTGTGAAAGTGACGCCTTAGAACATGCGACCATCGAAGCAGGTTTTTCATTTACAGATTATAAAGTGAGGGGTTGGAGTTGGATGTTGTGTCTGTTTAGGTTTAAGTTCGTTTGTAAGTCACGTGTTGTTATAATCACTCGGTCCAGAACGAACAGGCTAGTTACCTTAAATCAAACAATAAAAAAAAAGTTGATTTAATTTACTAAAATAAGTATTGAAAATAAACTTATTTCTAATTATATGGCCAATTGACCTTCAAATATGCCCTAAGGGTATTATTCCATTTGGCCTAGGAAAGTTTTTTGGAACAAAATCAAAGTTGTATGATTAATACCTGAGCTGTGATGGGTTTTTTTAAAACTTGGTTTAAAAGGTAATTGGTCAAACCTCAATGTATCCAACCCGTTCTGGTATAAAGATATGAAAGTAGGTTTAGTGAGGTGGGAGCGCTCGAACGCTTGCCCTGAGAAAGTGAAGGAGCATGAATCTGTTGTTGTTGTGGTCGTGAATATACAAATGTTTTGAACTAGTCATTAGAATTAATGCCGTAGATAAAAAAAAAATGAGCCAAACATGCGATAAAGAGAAAGACACACACACACACAAAAAAAGAAGGTAGAAACGCCACACGCTTAAATGTCAGTTTCATATTTGATAGTACAGTCCAATTTTCAAAGAAGGTACCGTTTAGAAAATAAAACCATATATTTTTATGGTCAATATTTATAGCTTTTTACTATTTTATTAGAATTATTTCATATGTATTGATAATATCTATCAAAAATGACAGCTACAGATTACATGGTTTGTCATATGAATACATAAAATAATATCTAGTAGTTTTTTTATAGATCTCTAATAAGGTCCTATCTTTGAAAATTAAACTATAGTTGGACGTCATTAGCTCATTCAGTATCAAGTAAGCCTATAGAATAAAATATCCTTGGTTTGAATCCCGACATGGTCAAATCATTTTTATTTAATAAAATAAGGACTTTTCCTTTCATTGGCTGGGGCTTCAGTTTTTGAGTATGCTTATGAGAATAAAATAATGTGTGTCTACTGGTTCATAAAGTGAACGTTAAATAGTAGGTCTACTTATAACAAAAAACTATTAAAATATTTATACTTATATTAATATTATAATGTTGTGAGGAATAGTACAGTAGATATAAGTGAAAGTGAACACTGTCTTGGTGGTGCAAAGGTGCGTCAAACTATGGCCAAGCGCCTTCTGAAATACTTCACTTAGAATTACGGGGAGATCAAATATTTAACTGTGTATTCCCACGGTCTCCTGAACATAGGTGTAGAAACGTTATGACGTGACGGGCTCCGAAACAAGCACACAACTTCAGTTCCATCAGCGCAACACGCTCTGGATCAACTAGTTTCAGATTGGTGTGCTCTGCTAAAGAACTTCTGTTGATACAAAAAAAAAAAAACGTTCCAAACTAACTGACTCAGATCAGTGCGCATGCACTTCAAAGCTATTAGCAAGTAGACAACTTTGTTTACATTTGTGACAATATTTGAAATTCCATGATTGTTAAATTTGGATTATTAGCTTACTATAATCTAAAAATGTGTACCAACTTACCCTATGGTATTAATAGCTTGAAAGTTGATTCACATTTACAAAGGTACGCCACCCACCACTATCTTGAGCTAGTTCTATCCAGTCCATTTCATTATACCCTATCCCTATCTTGAGCTAGTCCTATCTAGTCCACCTCATTACACCCTATCCCTATCTTGAGCTAGTTCTATCCAGACCACCTCTTTACACCCTATCACACTATATTGAGATAGTTCTATCCATTCCACCTCATTACACCCTATCCCTATCTTGAGATGGTTCTATCCAGTCCACCTCATTACAACCTATCACACTATATTGAGATAGTTCTATCCATTCAACCTCATTACACCCTATCCCTATCTTGAGTTAGTTCTATACATTCCACCCCATTACACCCTATCACACTATATTGAGATAGTTCTATCCATTCAACCTCATTACACCCTATCCCTATCTTGAGTTAGTTCTATCCATTCCACCATCATTACACCCTATCCCTATTTTGAGCTAGTTCTATCCAGTCCACCTCATTACACCCTATCCCTATCTTGATATAGTTATATCCAGTCCACCCCATTACACCCTATCCCTATCTTAAGATAGTTCTATCCAGTCCACCTCATTACACCCTATCACACTATATTGAGATAGTTCTATCCAGTCCACCTTATTACACCCTATCCCTATCTTGAGCTAGTTCTATCCAGTCCACCTCATTACACCCTATTTCTATATTGAGCTAGTTCTATCCAGTCCACCTCATTATACCCTATCCCTATCTTGAGCTAGTTCTATCCAGTTCACCTCATTACACCATAGCCCTATCATGAACTAGTTCTATCCATTCCATCTTATCCCTATCTTGAGCTAGTTCTATCCAGTCCACCTCATTACTCCCTATCCATATATTGAGCTAGAGAAAATCGATACATAAAGTTTTACTAATTCTTATTAATCTATTAAGAGATCATCACAGATTAGAGATAAATGTCCCAAATATCTCCAAAAAATGACAATATGGTGTCTTAAATTTTGATACATAGCAGACAAAGCCCATTTGTTCATAAATTCTGTTCATGATTCCCTGGTCGTAGACATGATTTTTACAGGTCATTTTTTGTCATTTTGGAATTTTAGGCCATATTTTCTTGGTTTGAGTATTTTTTAAGTCATTTTTAAGCGTTAGTTGAATAAGTTTATATTGTAATACTTTATTATAATATTTTATTAATGCATGGATACTAAAATATATTTTTTACTTTCTTATATCAAGAGAAAATATTGTAATCGTAAAAAAATATAACGGCAGTATGAAGAGTCTTTACGTTTTATGTGAATTTTAAAGTTCTGTCTGTCTGTCTACATGTCTGTTTGTCTGGCCCCGGCCACAGATGAATTTTGTTCACACTTGATATATGTACATTTTTTTTATTAATGCTCAACCTCAGAACATTACGGTTATGGGTAATGGAAAACCATCCCACCAGGTTAATCCTCCTCAGCACACCAGACCATGAGTAGAACACCAAACCACCAGGTTAATCTTTCTCAGTACACCAGCTCATGATTAGAACACCAAACCACCAGGTTAAGCTTCCTCAGTACACCAGCTCATGATTAGAACACCATCCCACCAGGTTAATCCTCCTCAGCATACCAGACCATGATTATAACACCAAACCACCAGGTTAATCTTCATCAGCACACCAGATCATGATTAGAACACCAAACCACTAGGTTAATCTTCATCAGCACACCAGCTCATGATTAGAACACCAAACCAACAGGTTAATCTTCCTCAGTACACCAGACCATGAGTAGAACATCAAACCACCAGGTTAATCTTCCTCAGTACACCAGCTCATGATTAGAACACCAAACCACCTGGTTAATCTTCCTCAGTACACCAGATCATGATTAGAACACCAAACCACCAGGTTAATCTTCCTCAGCACACCAGATCATGATTAGAACACCAAACCACCAGGTTAATCCACCTCACTACACCAGATCATAATTATAGCACCAACACACCAGGTTAATACTCCTCAGCATACCAGATCATGATTAAAACACCAACCCTCCCTGTCACTGTAAATCCACTAATACACGAGAGTGACGCGTTAGTTACACCATTTTCCAACCTTTTATAACCAAGCCCCCCCCCCCCTTTCTGAGAATTGGAGGTTGGCCAACCCCCCCTCAACCCTCACCCCAAAACTAAATTTAATATGTGATCAATGATAATTACCTTAAATTCATATTACATATTACATTCATATTATAATATTTCAAACTGACTAATTATTATGGAGATATAAAAGTAAATTTTATAAATGTTGATTAGTCTCCATTAAGATCTTCTAGTTAAAATATAAGTACTCAGGAAAAATAAAAATTAAGAAAATCAAGTCACACAATTTTATTAAAAAACTAAGTAGGGAGCCTACAAGAATAAATATAATTTATATCACCTGTCAAAAGTTCCAAATTTGTCGACACTCCTGATTAATATTCGCCTGTTACCATATGCACAATACATTCTCGTTTGAAAAAAATAATAATTAAAAACTTTGTTTGTGGCACTTACAATATATATGAATAAAACATACGTTAAAGCGTAACTTAGGTTAGTTTTTTTTATTAACATAAGTCATTAAATATATTGTCAAAATTACAGAACATAAATATTAAAATAAATGTAAGACCCTTTTGTTAAATACTTCGTCGCCCGTTATTATTAACATAAAATGTTTGCTATAGTATCCATAAAAACCTAAGCACCTCCACACCACCCCCTTGCAGCTTGCTGCCCCCCTAAAAACAAAATAAACTGATTGTTAAAATATCGTCTACTATTATACCGTGTGAACAGTCTCTGTTTGAAGCTTGTATGCAACCAATGTGACCAAGATGTGGTCCAGTTTCTTGAACAAGATCTTGGACCGTGTGCATCGTACTTTATGGCGCTGTGTTCTGGAGCCAAGAGTGGCCAAAATATCCCAACTTGCAGTGCTCGGCTGATCGTGCTGGACCAAGTGAAGAGTCGTGACGTACACCCCCCGCCATACTTCCTAACTGGCACTTCAAGACACGCTCTCTAGCCTACATGCAAACAGTAGACTATAGACAAGTTAGTGGCGGTTCATCATTCTCTTGTGTTTTGTTTTTATTGGGACGTTCATTCAAAATATATGAAACCTAGTGTCGTCGACACCGTTACACGACGAACACGCTTGTCTTAGAAGTGGGGAGGGTCGCGGTTTCATTTACTGGTGAAGACATACTTTCAGGATATCAACCCGAAAACAATTTGTCTTTAGAAGAAGGTCATGTGGTGGTTTTTTTTTAGCACCACGTCTCACTACCCGTCAGGTTAATACTCATATGTACTGACTATGATAATGTGTTAGGGAGGGTAAGTTCTAGTTTAGAATAAATGTACCCAAACTCTCTTGATGGGAGGATGAGGAAAACTACTCTTATTACACCCTACCGGGACTAGAACCATGACTTCCTCGTATTTGGAGAACCAGTGGTGACGCCACATTCTCATTGCTTGGAAGGGCTAGAGATAATACTATCTGGTATTTCCGTTCTTCGCAGGGGGGACCTATAAAGTAGCATTGCTATTTTTATTATATAAAATAAACGAGAGTTAATAGTAAACGAATCTTAAATTATGTTTAAATATTAATCCTTTATTGGTTTGAATTGTGATACAAATCTCGCAAGTAGGCTGACTAAAAAACAATGTCAAAATAGAGTTATAGTCGAACATGTTTTAAAAGCTGACATTTCTTTTGAAGATTAAGTTATAACGTCTCTATATACAACACTTGATCGTGGTGCTGATAAAAAACAAAACAAAGACGAGTGTCACAGCATAAATAATTAATTAAAGTTAAAGGGTTGTAATTAAATCTATTATTATTCTAGCTTTTTTTTTTTACCACATTTACCCAGTTTACTTACCCGACCCCCCTTTCCCCCGTCTACCATTCTTTCCCAGTTTACCCATTTTGCCCTTTTTGTAGTTTTTATACCTTTTTAACCTTTTTACCCTCTTTACACTAAAATAATAAGTTACCCTTTTGCCCTTTACTAACTTTGGTGCTTTACTCTCTTTTTAACCATTTTAGCGTTTTTTGCCCTTTTAACCTTTATTACCTTTTCTAAACTTTTTAACCCTTTTACACCTATTTATCATTTTTACCCTTTCAACCCAGTTTGCCCTGTTCACCCTTTTTACTCTTTTCGCTTCTTTTACCCTCTTTGAACATTTTAGCACTTTTAATTTTAATATTTTTATTTTTATCCCTTTTAACCTTTATAACCTTTTATTTTAACTATACATACTTTTTGCTCTTTTTGCCATTTTTACCGGTTTTGCCCTTTTTACCATTTTTGTACTTTTTACCATTTTTGCTCTATTTGACCCCTTTTAAGCTTTTGAACTTTTTAAAATTTTAATTCTTTTTGGGCATTTTTGCTCTTTGTGATTACATTTACTTTATACTCTTTTTACCTTTTTTGGATTTTTTTCCCCTTTTTTGCACTTTGTACACCTTTTTAAATTAATTAACCAGCTAATTCCTGGAGAAATGTTTTAGGGTAGAAGGATACAAAGTTTAAAAAGGGCAAAAAAAGTAAAGAAAGTAAAAAGTAGAAATCTAATCAATATTTAAAAAAAAAGTAATTAAAAAGGTTAAAAAGTGTAAAATAGATTAAGAGGTTAAAAATGGTAAACAGGTCAATATGATGAAAATTTAAAATTCCACCTTTCTTTGGGGTAGCCCCTTAACCTTCCTGCCAAGTTTAAAATTCTCTTAAATTATTTTTTTTTTCTGTTAGCTTTGTAAGTTTTGAGCCCCCCTTTCACCATTTCAGCAACTCCAAATTTGAAATCTCAAATTTTAAGACCAGTTGAATTATTTACCTGCCTGCCCAATTTCACTTATATAACCTCTCTGATAGTCTTTTTCTATATTTAGATCCCCAAGGACCCCAAATACACTGTTCCCCATTTTGAAATTTCCCATTTTGAGACTTTCCTGATTATATAAGACAACCCCTCTACCAACCTGCCAAATTTCAATTTTCTAGCCCTTCTAGAAGTGGTTAATTTTTCTGTGCATACACACACACACACACACACACACATACACACACTTACTTTCTGCTTTATATATATATAGGTTGTTAGATTTTATAGACTTGATTTGTGGACACCCGCTTCGGTGGCTGCATAGTCTAAGGCATTGCTCTCATGGTAGACTTGACTGGTCGAATACAAGGAGATTGAATTTCGAATCCCGGTCGGCTAAACTAAGGATGTTTTCTTCCTAAATGATGTATCCATCTCACGCTATGCAAATGCAGGTAACTTTCTTCTGAATTCTGATTTCCTCACCCATACCTCATTAGTGTAAACATGCGGATAGCCCAACCGGTTGCTAAGATGAAGTGGACAAAATGCCTCTGAATAGTAATATTGATACTTTACATTTGATATCAATACTTTTGTATACTTTGCAACCTACTTTAGTTTCAATATTTCTATTCATACGAGTACTTAGAGGCAAATATCGAATCGGTACCAAAATAAATGGTAATTTACATACAGTCTTGTAACTAATCCATTGTAAACTTTAGTAATTTAGTACATCTTCAGAAAACGGTTTCTCTAATAAAGTTGCATCTATTTCTTCTAGATAAATTTAAAAAAAATTAAGTACTCAGAAAGAAAATACTCTATAACATTTTTGTACATGAAAAACCTTAGTCTTATCATGATATTTGGGGAAATATTTCTTCTCACTTTTTCATATTCCGTTTTAAGATGGGGTGCTAGTGAGCGTGAGCTTAGGGAAGTATTTTTGAAGTTTTTATAACATTAACATTTGTTGGCCAAAATAAATGAAATTTTTCTTCTATAGACTCATAGAGCTTAGTTTTCTGCACATGCTTATCTCAACAGTTCTTGAATATCTGCCAAGGGTGTTCTGGAATTTAATGACAACTTTTCCATTTCATTTAAAAAGTTTGTCACCAAATGCCACTGTGCTCATGACAGATATTCAACAACAGTTGAAATTAGCATGTGCAGAAAACTAAGCTCTATGAGTCTATAGAAAAAAAATTTCATTTATTTTGGTCAAAAAATGTTTATGCTATAAAAACTGCAAAATTAATGCACTAAACTCGCGATCACTAGCACCCCATCTTAAGATAAAATGTTTTAATACTATATTTCCGAGCACCACGATTCGTTCACATTCAATCTCTTCGGGAGAGAGAAAGATATCGCTGATGTTCGTGACAAGTCGGGTTGCGCCGTAGACCTACATTGCGCATGCGTGGGAGGATGGGTCCTTCACGTGACCTCTGTACGACCTTCGAGTCTTCTTCAGTGGCCACAGGTGGAGATTACCTCCCCTCCCACCACCGCTCTTCCTTAGTTTTATTTTATCCTGTTGCTCGCTGCTGACCTGGCGGGTCACTTCCAAAGTAATAAGGAAGGACACAATTATTAAAAACTTGTTTAGGCAAAGATGGCCGGCAACCGATGGCCGGCCTTGGGCTTGATTTTNGTAATAAGGAAGGACACAATTATTAAAAACTTGTTTAGGCAAAGATGGCCGGCCTTGGGCTTGATTTTCCGGGGGTACGTTAATGATTCGTTTATTGGTGGGGACATAGCGCAAAAGAAGACTTTAGTTGACTCCCTCCCTCTTTCCACGTTTAAAAATTTAAAATAGAGATATGCAACAGTTTTGTACCTATTTTACACCGATTTACAGCCAAGAATTGTGTTTTGCGTCCCAACCCCAGATACAGTACGGCAATTTAGGTTGGGGCGGAGGGAACCAAAAAGTATCCTCTTCCTTCCCTAAATTATAATACTGGTTTGAGTTTATGCCAATTTAAACATCTTGTTTTTCACCCAAACATTACGTTTTGTACCTTAATAGCTTTGAAAAAAGAAACTAATAAAAAAAGGAGAGGATCAAAGGCAAGCCTATATTACTTCCTCCTTAACGAGGGGAAGAAGGGAGTAGGGCAAGAAGTAACAAAAAGTGTTTTTGGGTTTTTCTATCCTCCTATCCCCCAGTTAAAGTTAGAAAATTGGGTGCTACTAGAAGCTATTTGTAGAGATGGATTAATGGATTGCGTGGGTACCCCTGGCAGCGCTTTTCTTTGCTTCAGACAGAAAAAAAAAATCTTCATTTTATTTCTTACGACCCAGTTTCTAATTAAATTTAAAGACAAATCTAATCCATATTTTAAATTTTCAGCTTTTAGGTGTACGTGTTCGTGCATAAGAGCTACTAATGTTAAAATTTCAGACCTCTACGTTCGGTAGATTTCACACAATGCTCATGAAAGACGGACAAACTCTTCATTTTATTAATATAGAAGAGCAAAAATATATATATATATGAAAATATATGTATCCATACTATATACCTATTTCTATCCCAACACCTATTGCGAGGCTGACGTATTAAGCCACGTGAGCAATGGTTATGTTCTAGGAATATTATAATCTACTATTAAAATAAATATAGTAGTAATTTATTTTTTGGTCTAAATTGATCAAAAGGAAACAAATCTACTCCAAATCCAAGGAGAGATTCTAGGATACATCTCAACTTTAAATCCAAAGGTGAATGTTAAGACCGTAATAACAATAAGAGTGTGACGTCATTGTTGAGATCATGCTCTAGGGCATTTTTTAATGGAGAATAAGATGTCTACTATTCATAGAACTACTAGTACAAATAATAATAATAATAATAATAATAATAATAAGTCCAGAATCTAGAGTTACATTTTTTCAGCTTCATTTAACTAAATTGGTATGAAACAGATTCATTCTGAATGGTTCTATCTATTTTATTGTGATCAAAGTTTCCCAGAACTCTGCCATGGGCAGCATTAAGTTCTCTGAACAATTTACTATTCGGTGCATAATAGCCAAATACAAGTAGTTTAAAATGTATTAATTTAAATCCAAAAGCCAGCGACCAAGTACAATGAAAGACCATCATCCCAGCCTGTAACAAAACCCATGTTTCCAGGAAGAATAAAATGACTCTTGGTCCACTTGAAGACATAATTTATCTTCGATAACTGAAGTTAAGTGTGACGAACAATGTCGAGTTGGAAGAAAGGGCTTAGCAAACAAATTGTAAGTTACGAGTTGATTTGGGTCTCTCAGGAGCTATTGGCAGTGACAAAAAAAGTTGAAGGAAAAA
>CABFWB010006193.1:0-17434 GCA_902151455.1 Timema bartmani
TGAGAAAGGGTCTGAGCCTGATCCTGAACTTTAGCTTTAGCCTGAAGCTTAGCATGGTTCTGGGCCTGGGCCTGTACCAGAGACTAAGCCTGGGTCTGTGCCTGGGCCTGAGCCTGGACCTGGGCCTGAGACAGAGCCTAAGCCTGAGAATGAGACTGAACCTGAGCCTGAGGCGGAACCTGATCCTGATCCTTATTCTGATCCTGAGCCTAACCCTCAGTCTGAATCTGAGTAAGAGTCTAGGTCTGAATCTTGGTTTGAATCTGGGCCAAATATGGGTGTGGATCTAGGTCTGGGACTGAGTTTGGGTCAGAGAATAAGCCTGGCCCTGAGACTGGGCATTAATCTGAGCCATAGCCTGATCCTGGGCCTGAGCCAGAACCTGCGGCTGAGCCTGAGCCTAAGCCTAAACCTGGTCCTGAGCCTGGTTCTGAGCCTCGTTAGGAGCCTGATTCTGAGCTTGGTCCTGAGCCTGAGGTTGGTCCTGAGCCTGGTTCTGAGCCTAGGCCAGGTCCTTAGCTTAGGCCTGAGTCTGAATCTTAGCCTGAGCCTGAGCCGGGGCCAGAACCTTAGCCTGAGCCTGAGATTGAGACTTTGCCTGAGCCTGGTTCAGATCCTAGCCCTGAGCCTGTTTCTGAGCCTGGGCCTGAGTCTGAGCCTGGGCCTGAGTCTGAGACTCGACCTGAGCCTGGGCCTGAGCTTGAGCCTGAGCCTAGGCCTGAGCCATAGCCTGAGCCTAGGCCTGAGCCATAGCCTGAGCCTGAACCTGAACCTGAGCCTGAACCGGAGCCTGGGCCTGAGCCTGGGCCTGAGACTGAGCCTAGACCTAGGCCTAAGCATGGGCTTAAGCCATAGACTTAGCCTGAGCCTGAGCCTGATCCAAAGCCCGATACTTTGCCTGAACCTGAGCCTGAACCTGAACCTGATCCTGAGACTGGATCTGAGCCTGGATCTGAGCCTGGACCTAGGACTTAGCCTGAGCATGAGAATGAGCTTGAGCCTGAAATTGAGACTTAGTCTTTGCCTGAGCCTTACCAGGGCCTGAACCTGTGCCTGAGAATGAGGTTGAGCCTGAAACTGAGACTAAGCCTGGGCCTGAACAACAGCCTGAGTCTTACCCTGAGCCTGAGCCTAAGTCTGAGCCTGGGCCTGAGCATGGACCGAGCCTGAGCCTGAACCTGAGCTTGACTCTGAGCCTTAGTGAGCCTGGGCCTGAGCCTGAGCCTTATCCTTATCCTAGGCCCAAACCTGAGACTTAGCCTGAGCCTGAAACTTAGCCTAAGCCTGAGACTGGGCCTGAACCTGAGTTTGAGCCTGAGGCTGAGCCTGGGCCTGAGCCTGAGAATGATCTTGAGTGTTGAACTGAGCGTAAACCTGGGCCTAAGACTGAGCCTGAGCCTGTGCCTTAGACTGGGCAAAGCCTGAGCCTTAGCCTGAGCTTTAGTCTGAGCTTAAGCCTGAGCCTTAGCCAGAACCTGATCCTGATCCTGATCCTGAGCTTGAGCCTCAGTCTGAGTCTGAATCTGAGTCTAGGTCTGAATATGGGTCTGAATCAGGGCCTAAATCTGGGTCTGGGTTTGGTTTGAAGTCTGGGTCTGGGTGTGGGTCTGAGAATAAGCCTGGGCCTGAACCTGGGCCTGAAGCTGAGCTTAAACCTGAGCCTGGGCCTGGGCCTGAGACTGAGCCTGGAGCTGAGCCGTAACCTAAGCTTAAACCTGGTCCTGGGCCTGGTTCTGAGCCTTGGCCTATGTCTGAATACTGAGCCTAAGCTTGAGCCTGGGCCTGAGCCTAGGCCTGAGACTGAGCCTAAGCCTAGGCTTTTGCCTGGGCCATAGCCTTAGCCTGAGTCATAGACTGAGCCTCGGCCTGAGCCATAGCCTTAGCCTGAACCTGAGCTTGCACCTGAGCCTTAGCCTGAGCCTGAGCCTGGGCTTGAGCCTGGTTCTGAGCCTCGTTAGGAGCCTGGTTCTGAGACTGGTCCTGAGCCTGAGCCTGAGTCTGAGCAAGATACTGAGCTTGGGCCTGAGCTTGAGCCTGAGCTAACCTTGGGCCTGTGTCTGAACCTGAGCTTTAGCCTAAGTTCAAGACTAAGCCTGAGCCTAGGCCTGAGACTAGGCCTGAGCCATAGCCTGAGCCTGTACCTGGCCTGAACCTGAGCCTGGGCCTGAGCCTAGGCCTAGGCCTGAACCTGGGCCTTAGCCATAGCCTTAGCCTGAGCCTAAGTCTAAGAATCTGGGTCTGGATCTGGGTCTGGGTATGCATCTGGGTCTGGGTCTTAGTCTGAGTAGGAGTCTGAACCTGAACTTGAGCCTGAACCTGAGCCTTAGCTTGAACCTGGGCCTGGGCCTGGCCTATACCTGGGCCTGATCCTGATACTGAGCCTTAATCTGAGACTGAGCCTGAGCCTGGTCCTGAGCTTGGTTCTGAGCCTGGATCTGAGCCTGGTTTTGAGCCTGGGCCTGCGCCTGAGCCTGGTCCTAAGCCCGGTTCTGAGCCTGGGCATGGTTCTGAGCCTGGGCCTGAGCTTGAGCCTGGTCCTGAGCCATAGCTTTAGCCTAAGCCTGAGCCTGAGACTGGTCCTATTACTGGTTCTGAGCCTGGGCCTGAGCTTGAGCCCGGGCCTGAAAGTGAGCCTTGGTCTGAGCCTGAGATTGAGCCTGGGCCTGAGCTTGAGCCAGAACCTGAGCCTGAGCCTTAGCCTGAGCCTGGGCCTGGGTCTGAACCTGGGCCTGATATTGATACTGAGCCTTAACCTGAGACTGAGCCTGAGCCTGAACCTAATCCTGAGCCTGGGTCTGAGCATGGGCCTGAGCCTGAGTCTGGGCTTAAGCCTGAGTATGTGCCTGAGCTTGAAACTGAGCCTAAGCCTGAACCTGAGCCTGAAGCTGAGCCTAGCCTGACAATGGCCTGAGCCTGAGATTGAGCTTGAAACTGAAACTGAGCCTGATCCTGAGATTGAGCTTGAAACTGAAACTGAGCCTGATTCTGAGATTGAGTCTGAGACTAGGCCTAAAACTGGACCTGTGCCTGAATCTGGAACTGAGCTTGACCATGGTCCTTATCGAGCCTGGGCCTGAGCCTGAACCTGAACCTTAGACTGAACCTGAATTTGAGCCTGAGCCTGAGTCTGAGCCTTGGCTTGAACCTAGACCTGAAAGGGCATGAGCCTGAAAATGAGCCTGAGAATGAAACTGAGCCTAAGCCTGGGCCTGAGCCTAAGCCTGAGCCTAAGCCTGAGCCTTAGCCTGGGCAGAGCCTAGCCTTAGCCTGATCCTTAGTGTGATTCTGAGTCTGAGTCTGGGTATGAATCTGGGCCTGAATCTGGGTCTGGGTCTGGGTCTGGATGTGATTCTAGGTCTGGGTCTGGCTGTGGGTCTGAGCATGAGCCTGGACCTGAGCCTAGTCCTAATTCTGAGTCTAGACCTGAGCATAAACTTGAGCCTGGTCCTGAACTTGGTTCTGAGCCTGGATCTGAGCCTGGTTTTGAGCCAAGGCCTGCGCCTGAGCCTGGTCCTAAGCCCGGTTCTGATCCTGGGCATGGTTCTGAGCCTGGGCCTGAGTCTGAGCCTGGGCCTGAGCTTGAGCCTGGTCCTGAGCCATAGCTTTAGCCTAAGCCTGAGCCTGAGACGTGTCCTATTATTGGTTCTGAGCCTGGGCCTGAGCTTGAGCCCGGGCCTGAAAGTGAACCTTGGTCTGAGCCTGAGATTGAGCCTGGGCCTGAGCCTGAGCCTGATCCTGAGCTTGAGCCTGAACCTGAGCCTGGGCCTAAGCCTGAACCTGAACCTTAGACTGAACCTGAATTTGAGCCTGAGCCTGAGTCTGAGCCTTGGCTTGAACCTAGACCTGAAACCTGAGATTTAGCCTGAGCCTGAAACTGAGCCTGAGAATGACATGTGCCTGAACCTGAGACTGAGCCTGAGCATGAGCATGGGCCTGAGCCTGAGAATCAGCCTTATTCTGAAATTGAGCCTGAGAATCAGCCTGAGCCTGAAACTGAGCCTAAGCTTGGGCCTGAGAATGTGCCTTAGACTGGGCAGAACCTGAAATTTAGCCTGAGCCTTAGTTTGATTCTGGTTCTGACCCTCGTTCTGAGCTTGGTTCTGAGCCTAAGCCTGAGCCTGGTTACAAACCTGAGAACGAGACTAAGCCTGAAACTGAGCCTGAGCCTGTGCTCGAGCCTGGTCCTGAGCCTGGTACTGATCCTGATTCTAAGCCTGGGCCTGGTTCTGCGCCTTGGCCTAAATCAGAGCCTGTGCCAGAGCCATAGCCTTAGCCTTAGCCTGTGCCTGAGACTGGTCCTGAGCCTGGTCCTGAGCCTGGCCCTTAGCCTGAGCCTGGATCTGAGTCTGAGCCTGAACCTGAGCCAGAACCTGAGCCTGAGCTTGAGTCTGGGTTTGAGCCTGAACCTGAGCCTAAGATTAAGCCGTGGCCTGAGTCTGAGCCTGAGCCTGGGCCTGAACCTGAGCCTGAGCTTGAGCCTGGGCCTGAGCCTGAGCCTTAGCCTGAAGCTGAGCCTGAGCCTTGACCTGAGACAGCCTGAGTTTGAGTCCGAGCCTGAATCTGAGCCTGAGCCTTATCGTCAGCCTATCTTGATCCTCAACCTGAACCTGATCCTGAGCCTGAGCCTCACTAGGATTCTTTGTCTAGGTCTGATCCTGGGTCTGAATCTGGGTCTAGGTGTGGGTCTGGGTCTAGTTCTAGTTCTGTGTCTGGGTCTAGATCTGGGTCTGTGTCTAGATCTAAGTCTTGATCAGGGTCTAGGTCTGGGTCTGCATCTGGGTCTGAGTTAGAGTCTGAAGCTGAGGATGAGCCTGAAACTGAGCCTTCGCCTGAGCCTGAGCCTAGGCCTGAACCTGGGCCTGAGAATGATTCTGAGCCTTAATCTGAGCCTAAGCCTGGTCCTCAGCCTAGTTCTGAGCCCAGGCCTGGGTCTGAGCCTAGTTCTGAGACTGGTTCTGAGACTGGTTCTGAGACTGGGTATGAGTCTTAACCTGAGACTGATACTGAGCCTGAGCCTGAACCTGAGCCAGAACCTGAGCCTGAGCTTGAGCCTGGAACTAAGCTTTGTCCTGATCCTGGGCCCGAGTCTGGTTCTGAGCCTGGGCTTTAATCTGAGCCTGGTCATAGGCTAGAGCCTGGTCCTAGGCTAGAGCCTGGAACTGAGCCTGGTCCTGAGACTGAGCCTGAGCCATAGGCCCAAGCCTGGACCTGAGCCTGCGCCTGAGCCTGAGCTTGGTCCTGGGCCTGGGTAGGAGAATAAGCCTGGGCCTGAGACAAGGTCTGAGTCTATGCCTGAGCGTGAGTCTGAGCCTGTTCCTGTGCCTGGGCTTAGGCCTGAGACTGAGCCTGAGTCTGGGCTTGAGCCTTAGTCTGAGCCTTAGTCTGAGTCTGAACCTGATCCTGAAGCTGATCCTCACTCTGAGTCTAGCTGTGAATCTGGGTCTGAATAAGGGCCTGAATCTGGTTCTGGGTGTTGTTTTAGGTCTAGGTCTGGTTGTGGGTCTGAGAATAAGCCTGGGCCTGAATCTGAGCCTAAGCCTGAGCCTGGGCCTTAGCCTGAGCCTTCGGCTGAGCCTGGGACTAAGCCTAAACCTGGTCATGAGCCTGGTTCTGAGCATGGTTCTGAGCATGGGCCTGAGACTGAGCCTGGTCTTGAGCCTGGTTCTGAGCCTGAGCCAGGTTCTGAGCCTGGGTCTGAGAATAAGCCTGGGCCAGAGCCTGGGCTTTAACCTGAGTTTAGCCTGAGCCTGGGGCTGAGCCTTGGCCTGAGCCTGGGGCTGAGCCTGGTCCTGAGCCTGGGCCTGAGCCTGAGCCTGGGCCTGAGACTGAGCCTAGACCTAGGCCTGAGCCTGGGCCTAAGCCATAGCCTTAGCCTGAGCCTAAGCCTGAGCCTGGGCCAGAGACTGAACCTGCTGCTTAGCATGAGCCTAAGCATAAACCTGGTCACAAGCCTGCTTCTGAGTCTCGTTAGGAGCTGGATTCTGAGCCTAGTCCTGAGTCTGAGCCTGGTCCTGAAGTTAGGCCTGGTTCTGAGCCTAGACCTGGTTTTAAGTCTAGGCCTGGGTCTGGGTCCTGATCTGAGTCTGGGTCTGAGACTGAGTCTGAGCTTGGGCTTTAGCCTAGGCCTGAACCTGAGACTGAGCCTGAGCCTGAAATTTAGCCTAAGCCTGAGACTGGGCCTGAAACTGGACTGTGCCTGAGTCTGTAATTTGCCTAAGCCTGAGACTGGACCTGAACCTAAGATTGAGCCTGAGCCTGGGCCTGAGCCAGTCACAAGCCTGCTTCTGAGTCTCGTTAGGAGCTGGATTCTGAGCCTAGTCCTGAGTCTGAGCCTGGTCCTGAAGTTAGGTCTGGTTCTGAGCCTAGACCTGGTTTTAAGTCTAGGCCTGGGTCTGGGTCCTGATATGAGTCTGGGTCTGAGACTGAGCCTGAGCCTGAAACTTAGCCTAAGCCTAAGACTGGGCCTGAAACTGAGACTGGGCCTGAAACTGAGACTGTGCCTGAGTCTGTAATTTGCCTAAGCCTGAGACTGGACCTGAACCTAAGATTGAGCCTGAGCCTGGGCCTGAGCCATGAGAATGAGATTGAGGCTTAAACTGAGCCTAAGCCTGAGCCTGAGCCTGTGCCTTAGACTGGGAAAAGCCTAAGCCTTAGCCTGAGCCTTAGTCTGATTCTGAGTCTGAGCCTAAGCCTGAGCCTTAAGAAGAACCTGATCCTTATCCTGAGCCTGAGTCTCAGTCTGAGTCTAAATCTGGGTCTGAATAAGGTACTGAAACTGGGTCTGGATCTGGGTGTGGTTCTATGTCTGGGTCTGGGTCTGAGAGTAAGCCTGGGCATGATTCTATGCCTGAACCTGAGACTAAGCCATGAGCCTGGTCCTGAGCCTGGGATTGAGTCTGAGCCTGAGGTTGAGCCTGAGCCTAAGCCTAAACCTGGTCCAGATCCAGCTTCTGAGCATGGGCCTGAGCCTGAGCATGGTCCTGAGCCTGGTTCTGAGCCTGGTCCTATTTTTGAGCCTGGGCCTTAGACTTAACCTGGGCCTGAAATTTAGCCTGAGCTTGAGCCTGGGCCTGAGACTGACTGAACCTTAGCCTTAGCTTGGGCCTGAGCCTGGGCCTGATACTGAGTCTGAGCCTAGGCCTGAGCCAGAGCCATAGCTTTAACATGAGCCTGACCTTGGTCCTGATTCAAGTTCTGAACCTGGGCCTGAGCCTGGTTCTGAGACTGTGCCTGAGTCTGAACATGGTTCTGAGCCTTAGCCTGGGCCTGAGCCTGAGCTTTTGTCTGAGCCTGAGCCTGAACCTGAACTTGAGCCTTAGCCTGAAGCTGAGACTGGGCCTGGGCCTTAGCCTGAAGCTGAGCCTGTCTCTGAGCCTGGGCCTGAGCCTTATCATGAGCCTTATCTTGATCCTGAACCTCAACCTGAGCCTGAAACTCAGTCGGAGTTGGAGTCTGAGTTAAGGTCTGAACCTGGGTTTGAATCTGGGTCATAATCTGTGTCTGGGTCTGTGTCTTGGTCTAGTTCTAGGTCTGTGTCTGGGTGTAGATGGGTCTGGGTCCTGATCTGATTCTGGGTCTGAGTCTGAGTCTGACCCTGGGCTTTAGCCTAGGCCTGAACCTGAGACTGAGCCTGATCCTGAAACTTAGCCTAAGCCTGAGTCTGGGACTGAAACAGAGATTGTGCCTGAGTCTGTAATTTGCCTAAGCCTGAGACTGGACCTGAACCTAAGATTAAGCCTGAGCCTGGGCCTGAGAATGAGCTTGAGGCTTAAACTGAGACTAAGCCTGAGCCTGTGCCTTAGACTGGAAAAAGCCTTAGCCTTCGCCAGAACCTGATCCTGAGCCTGAGCCTGGGCCTGAGCCTTAGTATGGGCTTGAGGCTTAAACTGAGCCTAAGCCTGGGCATAAGCCTGGGCATGAGCCTGAGCTTGTGCCTTAGACTGGGCAAAGCCTAAGCCTTAGCCTGAACCTTAGTCTGATTCTGAGTCTGAGCCTAAGCCTGAGACTTAGCAAGAACCTGATCCTGATCCTGAGCCTGAGTCTCAGTCTGAGTCTAAATCTGATTCTAGGTCTGAATCTGGGTCTGAATAAGGTACTGAAACTGGGTCTGGATCTGGGTGTGGTTCTTTGTCTGGGTCTGGGTCTGAGAGTAAGCCTGGGCCTGATTCTATGCCTAAACTTGCGCCTAAGCCTGAGCCTGGTCCTGAGCCTGGGCTTGAGTCTGAGCCTTAGGCTGGGCCTGAGCCTAAGCCTAAACCTGGTCCTGATCCAGGTTCTGAGCCTGGGCCTGAGCCTGAGCATGGTCCTGAGCCTGTTTCTGAGCCTGGTCCTATTTTTGGGCCTGGGCCTTAGACTTAACATGGGCCTGAAACTTAGCCTGAACTTGAGCCTTAGACTGAAACTGAACCTTAGCCTTAGCTTGGGCCTGAGCCTGGGTCTGAGACTAAGCCTGAGCCAGAGCCATAGCTTTAGCATGAGCCTGAGCTTGGTCCTGATTCAAGTTCTGAGCCTGGGCCTGAGCCAGGTTCTGAGACTGTGCCTGAGTCTGAACATGGTTCTGAGCCTTAGCCTGGGCCTGAGCCTGAGCTTTTGCCCTGGCCTGAGCCAGAAATTGAGCCTTAGCCTGAAGCTGAGCCTGGGCTTTAGCCTGAAGCTGAGCCTTGCTCTGAGCCTGGGCCTGAGCCTGAGCCTCAGTCTGAGTCTGAGTCTAGGTCTGAATATGGGTCTGAATCAGGGCCTGAATCTGCGTCTGGGTCTGGGTGTGGGTCTGGGAATAAACCTGGGCCTGAGCCTTGGCCTGAAGCTGAGCTTAAGCCTGAGACTGGGACTTAGCTTGGGCCTGAGCCTAGGCCTGAGCCTGAACCTGAGCTAAGCCTGGGTCTGTGCCTGAACATGAGCCTAAGCCTGAGACTGAGCCTAGGCCTAGGTCTGAACCTGGGCTTAAGCCATAGCCTTAGCCTGAGCCTAAGCCTGAAGCTTCGGCCTGAAATTGCTTCTGAGACTAATTCTGAACCTGGGCCTGCGCCTGGTTCTGAGCCTAATTATGAGTTTTAGCTTGAGCCTGAGCCTGAGCCTTGGTCTGGGTCTGAGTCTGATCCTGAGCTTGAGCCTGTATCTGAGCCTGAGCCTAATCGTGAGCCTGAGCCTTAACCTGAGCTTGGGCCTGAGCCTGAGCCTGGGCTTGAGCCTCGGCCTGAGCCTGAGCATAGGACTCAGCCTAAACCTGAGCCTGTGCCTGAGCCTGAATCTGAGCCTCGGCATGAGCCTGACCCTGGGGTTGAATCTGTGTCTGAGCGTAAGCCGAGGCCTGAGCCTGAACCTAAGCCTTGGCCTGGTTCTGGGCCTGAGACTTAGGCTGAGCCTGAACCTGAGCCTGATCCTTATCCTTATCTAGATCCTGAACCTGAGCCTGAAACTCAGTCGGAGTCTGAGTCGGAGTCTAGGTCTGAACCTGGGTCTGAATCTGGGTCTGAATCTGGGTCTGAATCTGGGTGTGGGTGTGGGTCTAGGTCTATGTCTGTGTTTGGCTGTAGATCTGGGTCTGGATCTGGGTCTTGTTCTGACTCAGAATCGGAGCCTGAGCTTGATCCTGGTCCTGAGCCTGAACCTGAGCTTAATTCTGAGCCTTAATCTGAGCCTTATCATGGGCCTAAGACTAATCCTAACCCTGATACTTAGATTGAGCCTGTGCCTGAACTTGATCCTGTATCTGAACCTGGGATTGAGCCTGTGCCTGGGATTGAGCCTGAGCCTGGGCCTAAGGCGTAGCCTGAAAAATTGCCTGAGCTGAAACTCAGCATAAGCCTGGACCTGAGCCGGGGCCTGAGCCTGAGCCTGAAAATGAGGTTGAGCTTGAAACTGAGCCTAAGCCTGGGCCTGAGCCACAGCCTGAGCCATAGACTGAGCTGATTCTAAGTCTGAGCTTGGGCCTGAGCCTGGACCTGTACCTGATCCTGAACTTGTACCTGATCCTGACTCCGAGCCTCAGCGAGCCTGAGCCTGAGCCTGGGCTTGAGTCTAGGCCTGAACCTGAGACTGAGCCTAGGCCTGAGCCTTATCTTGATCCTGAACCCGAGCCTTATTCTGAGCCTGAGCCTGAGCCTCAAAATGAGAGTCTGAGTCCGAGTCTAGGTCTGAACCTGGGTCTGGGTATGGGACTGGGTCTGGGTCTGTTTCTGGGTCTGGATCTGGGTCTGAATCGGAGACAGAAGCTGAGCTGGAGCCTGAACCTGAGCCTTAGCCTTAGCCTGAGCCTGAGCCTGGGCATGAACCTATGCCTGAGCCTGATTCTCAGCCTTAACCTGAGCCTGAGCCTAGTTCTGAGTTTGGGCCTGGGCCTGAGCCTATGCCTGAGTGTGAGCCTAAGCCTGAGCCTGAGACTTAGCCTGGGCAGAGCTTGATCCTTAGCCTGATCCTTAGTCTGAGTCTTGGTATAAATATAGGCCTGAATCTGGGTCTGGGTCTGGGTGTTGGTCTGAGAATGATTCTGGGCCTGAGCCTGGTCCTAAACCTGAGTAGCCTGTGTCTATGCCTGAGCCTGGTCCTGTACTTGGTTCTGAACATGGTTTTGAGCCTGGGCATGAGCCTGAGCCTAGTCCTAGGCCTGGTTCTGAGCCTGGGCCTGAGTCTGAGCATGAGCTTGAGCCTGGTCCTTAGCCATAGTTTTAGCCTAAGCCTGAGCCTGAGACTGGTCCTATGACTGGTTATGAACGTGGCCCTGAGCCTGGTTCTGAGCTTGGTCCTGAGTCTGAGCCTGGGTCTGAGCCTGAGCCTGGGACTGAGCCTGGGACTGAGCCTGAGACTGAGCCTTAGCCTAAAGCTGAGCCTGGGCCTGGGTCTGAGCCTGAAACAGGCCTGATCCTGTGCCTGATCCTGAACCTGAGCCTTGGCCTGATCCTGGGCCTAGGCCTTAGACTGAACCTGAGCCTGGCCCTGGGCCTGAGCCTGAGCTTGAGACTGAGCCTGAGCCTGAGTCTGAGTCTAAGCCTGAGGCTGAACCTGAGATTGAGTCTGAGCCTATGACTAAACCTGGACCTGTTGTTAAGCCTGGGCCTGAACCTGAGAATGAGCCTGAGCGTGAAACTGAGCCTGGGCCTGAGCCTGAATCTGAGCCTGAGCCTGAAACTGAGCCTAAGCTTGTGTCTGAGCCTGGTCCTGAGACTGGTCCATATCCTGGTTCTGAGCCTGGGCCTGGTTCTGCGCCTGGGCCAGAGTCTGAGCCTGGGACAGATTCAGAGCCTGGGCCTGATCCATAGCCTTAGCCTTAGCCTGAGCCTAGTCCTGGGACTGGTTCTGAGCCTGGCCCTGAGAATGTTTGTGAGTCTGTGCCTGAGTCTGAGCCTAGACCTGAGCCTGAGCCTGGCCTCGGCCTGAGCTTGAGCCTGAGACTGAACTACGCCTGGGCCTGAACCTGATCCTGAGCCTTAGCCTGGGCAGAGCCTGAGCCTTAGCCTGATCCTTAGTCTGAGTCTGAATCTGGGTATGAATCAGGGAATGAATCTGGGTCTGGGTGTGGTTCTAGGTCTGGGTGTGGTTCTAGGTCTGGGTGTGGGTGTGGGTCTGAGAATGAGCCTGGGTCTGAGCCTGGTCCTGAACTTGGTTCTGAGCCTGATTTTGAGCCGGGGCCTTAGCTTGGTCCTAAGCCTGATTCTGAGCCAGGGCCTGGTTCTGAGCCTGGGCCTGAGTCCGATTCTGGGCCTGAGAATGAGCATCGACCTGACCATAGGCTTAGCCTGAATCTGAGGCTGAGACTGGTCCTGATCTGGTTCTGAGCCTGGCCTTGAGCCTGTTTCTGAGCCTTGGCCTGAGACTGAGCCTGACCCTGAGTCTGAGCCTGGCCTTAGCCTGGGCCTGATCCTTAGCCTTAGCCTTAGTCTGAGTCTGAACCTGATACTGAGACTGAGCCTGATGCTCACTCTGAGTCTGATTCTAGTTTTTAATCTGGGTCTGAATAAGGGCCTGAATCTGGGTCTGAGTCTTGTTCTAGTTCTAGGTCTGGGTGTGGGTCTGAGAATAAGCCTAGGTCTGAACCTGTGCCTAATCCTGAGCCTGAGCCTTCGGCTGAGTCTGAGACTAAGCCTAAACCTTGTCCAGAGCCTGGTTCTGAGCCTGGTTCTGAACCTGGTTCTTAGCCTGGGCCTGAGACTGAGCCTGGGCCTGAGTCTGAGCCTTACTCTGATTCTGAGTCAGAGCCTAAGCCTGAGCCTTATCCTGAACCTGATCCTGAGCCAGAGCCTGAGCCTCAGTATGAGTCTAAGTCTGAGTCTAGGTCTGAATATTGGTCTCAATCAGGGCTTGAATCTGGGTCTGGGTGTTGGTCTAGGTCTGGGTCTGGGTGTGGGTCTGAGTATAAGCCTGGGCCTTGGCCTGAGCCTGAGCTTTGTCCTGAGCCTATTTCTGAGCCTGGGCTTGAACCTGGGCCTGAGTCTGAAAATGTGTCTGAGCCTGAGCCTGGGCCTGATCCTGAGCCTTAGCCTGAAACTGAGCCTGGGCCTGATACTGGGCCTGAGACTGGGCCTGATACTGGGCCTGAGACTGAGCCTGAGACTAGGCCTGAGCTTGGGCCTGGGCCTGAGCCTAGGCCTTAACCTGAGACTGAGCCTCAGCTTGATAATGAGACTTAGCCTAGGCCTGATCCTGATTCTGATCCTAAGCCTGACCCTTAGTCTGAATCTGAGTCTAATTTTAGGTCTGAATCTGGGAGTTAATCTAGGTCTGGGTCTGGTTGTGTGGCTTGGTCTAGGTGTGGATCTGGGTCTGATAATGAGTCTGGACCTGAGCCTGATTCTTAACCTTAGCTTGAGCATGAGCCTGGGGCTGAGCCTGAAACATTGCCTGAGCCTGGGTCATACCCTGAGTCTGGGCCTGAGCCTGATTCTAAGCATTAACCTGAGCCTGAGCCTGGTTCTGAGCCTGAGCCTGGGCCTGAGCTTGAGCCTGAGCCTGAACTAAGCCTGGGCCTGAGCCTGGACCTGATCCTGAAAATGAGCCTGAGCCTGAAACTGAACCTAATCCTTAGACTGAGGCTTAGCTTGAGCCTAAGCCTGAGTTTGATCCTGGGCCTGGTACTGAACTTGATTCTGAGCCTGGTTCTGAGCCTGGGCCTGAGCTTGAGCCTGGTCCTAAGCCTGATTTTAAGCCAGGGCCTTGTTCTGAGCCTGGGCCTGAGTCCGATCTGGGCCTGAGCCAGAGCATCGACCTGACCATAGACTTAGCCTGAGCCTGAGCCTAAGGCTGAGACTGGTCGTGAGCCTGGTTCTGAGCCTGGCCATGAGCCTTTTTCTAAGCCTTGGCCTGAGTCTGAGCCTGGGCCTGAGCCTGGGCCTGAGCCATAGCCTTAGCCTGAGCCTAAGCCTGGGCCTGAGCCTGGGCCTGAGCCTGGGCCTTAGACTGAGCCTGAGCCTTGGCCTGAACATGGGCCTGAGCCATAGTCTTAGCCTGAGACTTAGCCGGCACCTGAGCCTGATTCTGGAATTGAGCCTTGTCCTGAGACTGGTCCTGAACCTGGTTCTGAGTATGGGCCTGAGCCAGGTTCAGGGCGTGGGCCTGAGATTGGGACTTAGCCTGAGACTGAGCCTGGGCCTGAGCGTGAGAATGAGCTTGAGCCTGAAACTGAGCCTAAGCCTGGACCTGAACCTGAGATTGAGCCTGAGACTCAGTCTGAGTCTTAGTCTGAGTCTGAATATGGGTCTAAATCAGGGCATGAATCTGGGTCTGTTTGTAGGTCTGAGAAGAAGAATGGTCCTGAGCCTGGGCATGAAGCTGAGATTAAGCCTGAGCCTGGGCCTGAGAATGACCCTGATCCTGGGCCTGAGACATAGCCTGAGCCTGCGCCTGAACCCAAGCCTTGACCTGAGACTGAGCCTGGGTCTGAGCCGAAGCCTGGGTAGAGCATGAACCTGAGCCTGGGCCTTAGCCTGAGCCTGAACCTGCGCCTGAGCCTGAACCTGCACCTTAGCCTGGTCCTGAGCCAAGTTCTGGGCCTGAACCTGAGTCTGAGAATGGGTCTGAGACTGAGCCTGGGCCTGATCCTGAACCTGAGCCTGAGCCTTAGCTTGAAAATGGGTCTGGGCCTGAGTCTGAGCCTGGGCCTGAGCCTGGGCCTGAGACTAAGCCTGGACCTTGGACTGGGCGTGAGCCTGAACTTGGGCCTGAACCTAGGCCTTAACCTGAGAATGAGACTGAGCCTGAGCCTGAGAATGAGACTGAACCTGAGCCTAATCCAGAGCCTGAGCCTTAACCTGATCCTGATCCTGAGACTAACCCTCAGTCTGAATTTGAGTCTGAATCTAGGTCTGAATCTTGGTCTGAATCTGGGCCTCAATCTGGGTCTGGGTGTGGATCTAGATCTGGGACTGGGTGTGTGTCTGAGATTAAACCTGGGCATAAACCTGAGCCTTAGCCTGAGCCTGGGACTGAGCCTGGAACTAAGCCTGGGCCTGAGCCTGAACCTGCGGCTGAGCCTGGGTCTGAGCTTGAACCTGCGGCTGAGCTTGAGCCTAAGCCTAAACCTGGTTCTGAGCCTGGGCCTGAGCCTGAGCCTGGTCCTTAGCCTAGGCCTGGTTCTGAGCCAAGGCCTGGTTCTGAGCCTATGCCTAAGTCTGAAACCTAGCTTGAGCCTGAGCCTGGGCCAGAGCCATAGCATTAGCCTGAGATTGTACTGAGCCTGGCCCTGAGTCTGTTTCTGAGCCTGGGCCTGAGTCTGATCCTGGTCCTGAGCCTGGGCTTGAGCTAAGCGTGGGCCTGAGCCTGATCCTAAGCTTGAGGCTGAGACTGAGCCTGAGCCTAGGCATGATCCTGAGCTTGAGCCATAGCCTGAGCCTGCGACTTAGCCTGGGCCTGAGACTGAGCCTAGACCTAGGCCTGAGCCTGGGCCTAAGCCATAGCCTTGGTCTAAGCATGAGCCTGGGCCTGAGCCTGGGCCTGTGACTTAACCTGCTGCTTAGCATGAGCCTAAATCTAAATCTGGTCCTGAGCCTTCTTCTGAGCCTCATTAGGTCCCTGGTTCTGAGCCTGGTCCTGACCTTGAGAATAGGCCTCAGCCTGAACCTGAGCCATAGCCTTAGCCGGAAACTGAGCCTGCGGCTGAGCCTGAGCCTTAGTCTTAGCCTGGGCCTTAGCCTGAGCCTGAGCTTGAGCCGTGGCCTGAGCCTGGGCCTGAAACTGAGCCTGTGCTTCGGCCTGAAACTGAGCGTGTGCTTGGGCCTGAAACTGAGCCTGGGCATTATCCTGATCCTTATCTTGATCCTTAACCTGAACCTGAGCCTAAAACTCAGTCGGAGTCGGAGTGTGAGTCTAGGTCTGAACCTGGGTCTGAATCTGGGTCTGAATCTGTGTCTGGGTGTGTGTCTGGGTCTAGGTCTAGGTCTGTGTCTGGTTGTAGATCTGGATCTGGGTCCTGATCTGAGTCTGAGTCTGTGTCTTGGTCTGGATCTGGGTCTGGGTCTGAGTCTGAATCTGATCCTGAGCTTGAGCATGGGCCTGAGCCAGAGCCTGAATCTGATTCTGAGCTTTAACCTGAGACTGAGCCTGGGCCTAAACCTGATCCTAAGCCTGATACTTAGCCTGATCCTGAGCCTGATTCTGAGCCTGAGCCTTATCCTGAGCCTTATCTAGATCCTGAACCCTGAGCCTGAAACTCAGTTGGAGTCTGAGTCTGAGTCTAGGTCTGAACCTGGGCTGAATCTGGGTCTGAATCTGGGTCTGGGTGTGGTTCTGGGTCTAGGACTAGGTCTATTTCTGGGTGTAGATCTGGATCTGGGTCCTGATCTAGTTCTGGGTTGGGTCTGGGTCTGAATCTGAGCCTGAGCTTGAGCCTGGGTCTGAGTCTGAGCTTGAGCCTTGGCTTGAGACTGAGCCTGATCCTAAGCCTGATACTTAACCTGAGCCTGAGCCTGATCCTGAGACTGGATCTGAGCTTGGACCTGAGTCTGGGCCATACCCTGATCCTGAAAATGAGCCTGAGCCTGAAACTGAGCCTAAGCCTGTGCCTGTGCCTGTGCCTGAGCCTGTGCCTGTGCTTGAGCCTGAGAATGAGGTTGAGCCTGAAACTGATCCTAAGCCTAGCCTGAACCACAGGCTGAGGCTGAGCCTGAGCCTAAGCCCAAAACTGGTCCTGAGCCTGACTCTAAGCCTAAACCTGTTCCTGAGCCTGGTTCTGCCTCCATACTTTTATTCCCGCCCTCACGATATTTCATGGCATGTAAAGTGGCTCGGGTAAGTCCTTGTATCTCGGGCGACCAGAATTCCTGCCGGAACAAAGATTCGAATGTGGACCACGAGTCTATCTCCTCCTCTACGCTGGACCACCAGCTTGACGCCACCCCTTCCAACGATGCAACGATGAGCCGCTTCTTCTCTCTCCAAGGAACATCCTGACCGTCCCACAAGCTGCTCAACCTCTTAAGGTGGTTTACGGGATTCTCCCCCGTGTGGTTGTTGAAATGAGGCACTTGGTCTGCCATCATCTGGAAGCCTAGACGCGCACCGAGAGCATCTACCAGCCCCCAAACAACCTGTGGTGGTGAAGCATCTAGCCTAGTCCCGGTTACCTCGCTGAGCCTCACTGCCTCCTGCCGCGCCGCCTCCCGGATGTGGGCCGCCTCAACAAGTGCGGCGTCTCTCCTGGACTCGGCCTCAGTGAGTAGGCGCCTAGCCTCCTTCTCAGCCTCCTCCTTCAGTACCCCAACTTGAGCAGCGAACTGAGTGCAACGTGCCTCCACTGGAGCAACTAGTTCGAGGACTCTCTCCTCCATTCTGGCCGTCAAACTAACCTCAGCCACCTCCAGGCGGGTCTCGACCTGCTCCTGGAACGCGAGGTTTTGTTGTTGGATTAGTTCAAGTCGTCCATTAACCGTGGATTGCACTTCCTCCAAGCGATGTCCGAAAGTTTCACGTGTCTCATTAATGGAGACGCGCATCTCTTGAACGGACGCTTGAACTGCCCCCAAACGTGTCTCGAGCACTGCCCTCGCCTCCTGATGCTCCGCCCTTGCGATCTCCGACTCTGCCTGCGCTGCTGTTCGAGCCCCCTCCTGGGCTGTGCGCAGAGCGGTCATCTCCTCCCGCATACAATTTAATATTACGGCTAGACCCTGTATGTCGAACACTGCTGCTGCTGGCAGCATCTGCTGCGGACTGGCGTCCCCCTCCAGTGGCATTACTAAGACCTGTTGTTCAATGACACCACCCCCAGCAACATTCTCATCCGTACCCTGGTTTATTCCTTGCGGAATGTCCATTACTACCTGCCTGGCCGCACCTTCTGACAGTGACCTTGACCTTGTATTGTACAAATGGGATAGCCTCCTGCCGTTTCTCTCCATCATTCCCTCTGTCGTGGCGAGTTCAATAGGCCTTGATCGATCCACCCAAAGCTAGACATACAACAATGATTATATAGGCCTTGGTTGACTGACCGTCGAGCCCCGCGTTG
>CABFWB010006193.1:17785-35740 GCA_902151455.1 Timema bartmani
GTGTAGATCTGGGTCTGGGTCCTGATCTAGTTCTGGGTTGGGTCTGGGTCTGAGTCTGAGCCTGAGATTGAGCCTGGGTCTGAGTCTGAGCCTGAGCTTGAGCCTTGGCTTGAGCCTGAGCCTGATCCTATGCCTGATACTTAACCTGAGCCTGAGCCTGATCCTGAGACTGGATCTGAGCCTGAACCTGAGCCTGGGCCTGAGACCGCCTGAGCCATAGGCCTGAGCGGTACCTGAGCCATAGCTTTAGCCTCAGCCTGCGCCTCAGCCTGAGCCTGAGCCTGCGCCTCAGCCTGGGCTTGGGCCTTAAACTGAGCCTGAGCATGATCCTGGGCCTGAGACTGAGCCTAGGCCTAGGCCTGAGCTTGGGCCTAAGCCATAGCGTTAGCCTGAGCCTAAGCCTTGGCCTGAGACTGAGCGTGAGCCTGAACCTGAGCCTTGTTCTGAGCCTGGCCCTGAGCCTGTTTCTGAGCCTGAGCTTGAGTCTGAGCCTGGTGCTGAGCATGAGCTTGAGTCTGAGCCTGGTGCTGAGCCTGAGCTTGAGTCTGAGCCGGGTGCTGAGCCTGAGCCTGGGTCTTAGCTTGAGCCTGAGCCTGAGCTAAGCCTGGGCCAGAGCCTGAGCCTAATCCTGACCCTAAGCCTAAGCCTGGGCCTGAGTCTGAGCATAGGCCTCAGCCTGAACCTGAGCCATAGCCTTAGCTGGAGCCTGAACCTGATCCTGAGCCTGGAACTGAGCCTGTGCCTAAGCTTGAGTTTGGGACTGATCCTAAGCCTAGGGTTGAGATTGCGCCTGAGCCTGAGCTTAATCCTGGGCCTGAACCTTAACCTGAGCCTGTGCCTTAAACTGAGCCTGAGCCTTAACCTGAGCCTGAGCCTTATCCTGAGCCTTAATTTGATTCTTAATCTGAGCCTAAGCCTGAGCCTTAGCCAGAACGTGATTCTAATCCTGAGCCTGAGCCTCAGTCTGAGTCAAAATCTAAGTCTAGGTCTGAATCTGGGTCTGAATCAGGTACTGAATCTGGGTCTGGGTGTGGAACTGAGAGTAAGCCTGGGCCTGAGCCTAGGCCTGAACTTGAGCCTGAACAAGAGCCTAAGCCTGAGCCAGGGCCTGTGCCTGCGACTGATCCTGAGCCATAGCCTAAGCCTGGTCCTGATTCAAGTTCTGAACCTGTGCCTGAGCTGGTTCTGAGTTTGGGCCTGAATCTGAACCTTGTTCTGAGGCTTAGCCTGGGCCTGAGCATGAGCTTGTGCCTGGGTCTGAGACTGAACCTGAGCTTGAGTCTTAGCCTGAAGCTGAGCCTGGGCCTGAGCATTGTTTTGAGCCTGAGCCTGAGCTTGAGCCTGAGCTAAGCCTGGCCCTGTGCCTGAACCTGAGCCTGAGCATGCGCCTGAACCTGAGTCTGAGACTGAGCCTGGGCCTGAGACTGAGCCTGAGCCTCGGCCTGAACCTGGTTCTGAGCCTAATTCTGAGCCTGGGCCTGCGCCTGGTTCTGAGCCTGAGTCTGAGTTTTAACCTGAGCCTGAGCCTGGGTCTGAGTATGGGTCTAGGTCTAGGTTTGTATCTGGGTGTAGATCTAAGTCTGGGTCCTGATATGGGTCTGGGCCTGAGCCTGAGCATGCACCTGAACCTGAGTCTGAGCCTCAGCTTGGGCCTGAGACTGAGCCTGAGCATAGGCCTCAGCCTAAACCTGAGCCATAGCCTTAGCCGTAGCCTGAGCCTGCACCTGAGCTTGGGCCTGAGCCTGAACCTAAGCCTGTGTCTGGTTCTGGGCCTGAGACTGAGGCTGAGAATGAACTTGAGCCTAAGTCTGAGCCTGAGCCTTATCTTGATCCTGAACCTAAACCTGAGCCTGAAACTCAGTCGGAGTCTGAGTCAAGGTCTGAACCTGGTTCTGAATCTGGGTCTGGGTGTGGGTCTGGTTCTAAGTCTAAGTCTGTGTCTGGGTGTAGATCTAAGTCTGGGTCCCGATCTGGGTCTGGGTCTGAGTCTGAGTCTGAGCCTGAGCTTGAGCCTGAGCCTGAACCTAAGCTTGATACTGAACCTTAAACTGAACCTTAGCCTGGGCTTAAGCCTGATACTAACCCTGATACTTAACCTGAGCCTGAGCCTGAACCTGAGCCTGAGCCTGAGTCTGATCCTGGATCTGAGCCTGGGCTTGAGCCTTATCCTGGGCCTTAGCCTGAGCCTGAAAATGTGCCTGAGCCTGATAATGTGCCTGAGCCTGAAACTGAGCCTAAGCCTGGACCTGAGACACAGCCTGAGCCCGGGCCGTAGCCTGAAAATAAGGTTGAGCCTGAAAGGAGCCTAAGCCTTGGTCTGAGCCACAGCCTGAGCCTGAGCCTAATTCTGAGCCTAATTCTGAGCCTGTACCTGTGCCTGATCTTGAACTTGAACCTGAGCTTGATTCGAAGCCTTAGTGAGCCTGGGCCTGAGCCTGAGCCTGGGCCTGAGCCTGAGCCCGGGCATGAGCCTAGGCCTCAACCTGATACTGAACCTGGGCCTGAGTCTGGACCTAAGCACGAGACTGTGCCTGAGCCTGTATCTGAGTCTGAGCCTGGGCCTTAACCTAAGCCTGGAAATGAGCCTGGGCCATGAGGCTGAATCTTAGGCTGAGCCTGGGCCTTAGCCTGAGCCCGAATCTGAGTCTGAGCCTGAAACAGAGACTGAGCCTGAGCTTTATTTTGAGCCTTATCTTGATCCTGAACATGAACCTGAGCCTGAGCCTCAGTCGGAGTCTGAGTCTAGGTCTGAACCTGGGTCTGGGTGTGGGACTGAGTCTAGGTCTGTGTCTGGGTCTGAATCTGATTCTGAACCTGAGCTTGAGCCTGAGCCTGAGCCTTAACCTGAGCCAAAGCCTGGGCCTAAGCCTGATCATGATCTTGATCCTTGGACCGAGCCTTAGCCTGAGCCTTAGCCAGAGCCTGGGTCTGAACCTGGGCCTGAGTTTGAGCCTGAGCCTGAAAATGATCCTGAGTCTGAAATTGAGCCTAAGCCCGGGTCTGAGCCCGAGCCTGATCCTGAGCCTGAGACTGAGAATGAGCCTGAGCCTTAGCTTGAGAATTAGTCTGAGCCTGAGCCTCAGCCTGAGTCTGAGCCAGAGCCTGTGTCGGAGAATGGGCCTCTGCCTGAGCCTGATCCTGGGCCTAGACCTGAACCTGAGCGTGAACCTAATCCTGACTCTTATCTTGAGCCTGAACCTGATCCTTAGCCTTATTCGGAGTCTGTGTCTAAGTCTCAATCAAGGTCTGAATCTGGGTCTGGGTCTGGCTCTTAGTGTGGGTCTGGGTCTTGTTCTAGGTCTCTGTCTGGGTCTGGGTCTTGGTCAGGTTCTGGGTCTGGGTATGAGTCTGGGTCTGAGACAGAACCTGAGCCTAAGTTTTAGCCTGAGCCTGAGCCTTGGCATGAGCCTGGGCCTGTGGCTGATTCTGAGCCTTAACCTGAGCCTGGGCCTAAACCTGAGCCTGTTCCTTATCATTAGCCTGAGCCTGAGTCTAATCCTGGGTTTGAGCCTGGGCCTTAGCTTGAGAATTAACTGAGCCTGAAACTGAGACTAAGCCTGGGCTAGAGCCTGAGCCCGAGTCTGTAACTGAGCCTAAGCCTGGGCCTGGGCCTGAGCCTGAGATTGGAACTGAGCCTAAGCCTGAGCCTGAGCATTAGCTTGATTCTGATTCTTAGTCTGAGCCTTAGTCTTATTCTAAGTCCGAGCCTGAGCATGAGTCTGAGCCTGAACCTGATGCAGATTCTGAGCCTCAATTTGATTCTGACAATTTGATTCTGAGTCTGAGTCTAGGTCTCAATCTGCGTCTGAATCTGGCCCTGAATCTGGGTATAGGTCTGGGTGTGGTTCTAGGTCTAGGTCTGGGTGTGGGTCTGAGAATGAGCCTGGGCCTGAGTCTGGTCCTGAACCTGAGCCTAGGCCTGAGCCTGGACCTGAGCTTGGTCCCGAGCCTGGGTCTGAGCCTGAACCTAAACCTGAGACTGAGCCTAAGCCTGGACCTCTAGCTGGGGCCTGAGCCTGATCCTGTGCCTGAGTCTGTTCCTGAGCCTAGATTTGAGCCTGGGCCTGAGTCTGGTTCTGAGCCTGGGACTGAGTCTCAACCTGGGTCTGAGCCTAAGCCTGAGCTTATGCCATGGTTCTGAGCCATAACCTGAGCCTGAGCCTCAGCTTGAAGCTGAGCCTGGGCCTGAGGCAAGGCCTGGTTCTGAGACTGGACCTGAGCCTTGAGCCTTAGATTGCGCCTGGGCCTGAGACTGACCCTGAGCCTTAGTCTAGCCTGGGCCTGGGCCTGAGAAAGAGCCTGAGCCTGAAACTGAGCCTAATCTTGGGCCTGGGTCTCAGAGCCTTAACTAGGCAGAGCCGAAGCATTCGTCTTAGTCTGAGTCTGAGCCTGAGCCTCAGTCTGAGCCTGATCTTGAGCCTCAATCTGAATATGAGTCTAGTTCTGAATCTGGGTCTTAATCTGGGCCTGAATCTGGGTCTGGGTCTATGAATGAGCCTGGGCCTGAGCGTCAGCCTGAGCCTGGTCTTGAGCTTTGTTCTTAGCCTGGTTCTGAGCCTGGGCTTGAGCTTGAGGCTGGTCCTGAGCCTATTTCTGAGCCTGGGCTTGAGTCTGATTCTGGGGCTGAGCCTGGTCCTTAACCATAGCCTTAGCCTGAGCCTGAGAATGAAACTGGTCCTGAGCCTGTTTCTGAGCCTGGGCATGAGTCTGAGTCTGAGTAGGAGCCTGGACCTGAGCCTGGGCCTGAGCATGAGCCTGAGCCTTGGCCTGAGCATGAGCCTGAGCCTTGGCCTGAGCCTGAGCCTAAGCCTAAAACTGGTCCTGAGCCTGGTTCTGAGCCTGGGCCTATGCCTGAGACTTAGCCTGAGCCTGGGCCTAGGACTGAGAATGAGCCTGAATCTGAGCATGAGCCTGAACTTGAGCCTAGGCCTGAATCTGAGCCTGAGCTTTCGATTGAATCTGAGATTCGGCCTAAGCCTAAGCCTGATACTGGTCCAGAGCCTGGGCCTGATCTGGGCCTGAGCCTAATCCTGAACCTGGGCCTGAGCCTGATCCTGAAACAGAACCTAAGGCTCGGCTTGAGCCTGAGCCTGAACCTGAAATTGAAACTATGCCTAAGCCTGTGCCTGAGTTGAGCCGGAGGCTGGGCCTGAGCCTGAGAATGAGCCTGAGCCTGAAACTGAGCCTAAGCCTGGTCCTGAGCCTGGGCCTGAGCTTAAGCCTGGGCCTGAGCCTAAACCTGAGCCTGGGCCTAAGCCTGAGCTTGAGCCTGGGCATGAGCTGAGCATGAGCCCGGGCCTGAGCCTAGGCCTGAAACTGAAACTGGGACTGAGCCTGAAACTGAGCCATAGCCTGAGTCTGGGCTTGAGCTTGAGCCTGAGCCTTGGCCTGAATTTGAGAATGAGTCTGAGACTGAAACTGAGACTAAGACTGTGCCTGAGCCTGAGCCTTAGCCTGGCAGAGCGGGAGCTTTAGCCTGAGCCTTAGTCTGAGTCAGAGTCTGAGCCTGAGCCTGAGCCTGAGCTTGAACCTGATCGTGATCCTGATCCTGAGCCTGAGACTCAGTCTGAGTCTGAGTCTAGGTCTGAATCTGAGTCTGAATCTGGTCCTTAATATGGGTCTGGGTGTGGTTCTAAGTCTGGGTCTGGGTGTGGTTCTAAGTCTGGATCTGGGTGTGGTTCTAAGTCTGGGTCTGGGTGTGGTTCTAAGTCTGGGTGTGGTTCTAAATCTGGGTGTGGGTGTGGTTTTAAGTCTGGGTCTGTGTCTGGGTCTGAGAATGAGCCTGGGCCTGAGCCTAGTCATGAACCTGGTTCTGAGCCTGTGCCTGGTTCTGAGACAGGCCTGAGTCTGAGCTTGAGCCTGGTCCTGAGCTTGGTTCTCAGCCTTGTTCCGTTGCTGCATCTGAGCCTGGGCCTGAGCCTGAGCCTGTATCTGAGCCTGGTGTTGAGCCTGGGCCTGATTCTGAGCCTGGGTATGGTTCTGAGCTTGGGCCTAAGTCTGAACCTGGGACTGAACCTGAGCCTGGTGCTGAGCCATAGCCTTAGCCTGAGCCTGAGCCAGGTGCTGAGCCTGGCACTGAGCTTGTTTCTGAACCTTGTCCTGAGTCTGAGACTGGGCCTGAGCCTGAGTCTGGACTTGAGTCTGAACCTGAACCTAAGCATGAGCCTGGGCCTGAGACTGAGCTTGAGGCTGGGCCTGAGCCATAGCTTTACCTTGAGCCTGAGCCTGAGCCTGGGCCTGTGAATGGGCGTGGCCTGAGCCTGGGCCTGAAACTGGGCATAGGCTTGAGACTGAGATTGAGTCTGAGCCTAGGCCTGAGTTTGGTTCTGAGTCTTGGTTTGAATGTGAGCCCGAGCTTGAGCCTAAGACTGGATATGTGTCTGTGTGTGGGTTTGGGACTGAGCGAGAGCCTGAACCTGAGATTGAGATTGGGCCTAAGCTGAGCCTGAGACTTAGACTGAACCTGAACTTGAGCCTTAGCCTGGGCCTAAGACTGAACCTAAGCCTGGGACTGAGCCTGAGCCAGTGCCTGTGCCTAGGCCAAAACATGTGCCTCAGCCTGAAATAGAGCCTAAGGCTGAAACTGGGCCTTAGCCAGAGAATGATCCTGAGCCTGTTCCTGATTCTGAGAATAAGCCTAAGCCTGAAACTGAGCCTAAGCTTGGGCCTGAACCTGAGCCTTTGCCTTAGACTGGCTGTGGCCTGTGCTTTACTCTGAGCCTTAGTCTGAGTCTGTATATGACCCTAAGCCTGAAATTTAGCCTGAGCCTGGGCCTGAGACTCAGTTTGAGTCTGAGTCTAGGTCTGATAAAGGGTCTGAATCAGGGCCTTAATCTGGGTTTGGGTGTGTGTCTGGGTCTAGGTCTGGGCCTGGTTCTGAGCCTGGGCCTGGTTCTGAGACAGTCCTGAGTCTGAGCCTGAGCCTAGTTCTGAGACTGGGCCTGCAGCTGAACCTGAGCCTTAGCCTGAGACTAGTCCTGAGCTTGGTTCTGAGCCTGGGCCTGAGCCTAGCCCTGGTCCTGAGCCTGGTTTTGAGCCTGGGCCTGGTTCTTAGCCTGGGACTGGTCAAGAGCCGGAGCCTTAGCCTGAGCCTGAGACAGGTCCTGAGCCTGGTCCTGAGCCTGGTTCTGAGCTTGGCCCTGAGATAGTTTCTGAACCTGGGCCTGAGTCTGAACCTGGTTCTGAACCTGAGCCTGGGGTTGAGCTTGAGCCTGAGATTGTGCATGGGCCTGAACCTGAACCTGAGCCTGGGCCTGGGCTAGAGCCTGAGCCTGGTTCTGAGCCATAGACTGGGCCTTAGACTAAGCCTTAGTCTGAGCCTGCGCCTGAGCTTTAGCCTATTTCTAACCTGGGCTTGAGCTTGAGCCTGAGCCTGATCCTGAGCCTCAGTCTGATTCTGAGTATAGGTCTGAATCTGGGCCTGAATCTGGGTCTGGGTCTGTGTGTGGTTCTATGTCTGGGTCTGGGTGTGGGTCTGAGAATTAGCCTGGGCCTGAGCCTAAGCCTAAGCCTGAACCTGATCCTAAGCTCGGTTCAGAGTCTGGTTCTGAGCCTGGATCTGAGCTTGGGCCTCAGCTTGAGGCTGGTCCTGAGCCTGTTTCTGAGCCTGGACCTGAGTCGAGCCTGAACCTGAGCTTGATCCTTAACCATAGCCTTATTCTGAGCCTGAGCCTGGGGCTGAGACTGAGCCTGGGCCGAAGCCTAAACCTGGTCCTGCGCCTGATTCTGAAACTTGTTCTAAGCCTGGGCCTGAGACTGAGCTTGAGCCTAAGACTATGCCTGAGCTGAGCCTGAGACTGGGCTTGAGCCTGGGCCTAGGCCTGAGAATGAGCCTGAGTCTGAGCCTGAGCCTGTGCCAGAGCCTTGGCCTGAACCTGGTCCTGAGCCTAGTTCTGAGCCTGTGCCTGAGCCTGGTTCTGAGCCTGAGCCTGAGTCTGAACCTTGGTCTGAGCCTGAACCTGGGCTTAAGCTTGAGTTTGAGCCTGAGCTTGTGCCTGGGCCTGAGTCTAAACCTAGACCTGAGTCTTAGCCTAAAGAAGAGCCTGGGCCTGAGCCTGGGACTGGGCCTGAGCCTGAACCTGGGCCTGATACTCAGCCTGAGCCTGAGCCGGGGCCTGAGCCAGGGCCTGAGCCTGAGTCTAGTCTTGAGCCTGGTCTTGAGCCTGGGCCTAGGNTGAGCCGGGGCCTGAGCCAGGGCCTGAGCCTGAGTCTAGTCTTGAGCCTGGTCTTGAGCCTGGGCCTAGGCCTGAGATTGAGCTTGAGCCTGAGCCTGGGCCTAGGCCTGAGATTGAGTCTGAATCTGAGATTGACCCTGAGTCTAAGACTTGGCCTGAACCACCGCCTAAGCCTGAGCCTAAGCCTGGGCCTGAACCACCGCCTAAGCCTGAGCCTGGGCCTATGCGTGAGCCTTAGCTTGAGTCTGAGCCAGAGCCTAGGTATGAGCCACACCCTAGGCCTGAGACTGAGCCTGAGCCTGGGCATGAGCCTGGTTCTGTTCCTGTGCCTAGACCTGAGACAGAGCCTGAACCTGAAGCTGAAACTGAGTTTAAGCCTGAGACTGAGCCTGCGCCTAGGCCTGGTTCTGAGCCTAGGCCTGAGCCTGGTTCTGAGACTGGGGCTGAGCCAAGTTCTCAGCCAGGGCCTGAGTCTGTGCCTGGACCTGAGACTGAGACTGGTCCTGAGCCTGAGCTTGAGCCTAAGTCTGGGCCTGAGCCTGAGAATGAACTTGAGCCTGAACCTGAGCCTTAGGAAGGGCAGAGCCTGACACTTAGCCTGAGTCTTAGACACTGTTTCTGAACCTGATCCTTATTCTGTGCCTGAGCCTAAGCCTCAGTCTGAATATGAGTCTGAGTGTAAGTCTAGGTCTGAATCTGGGCCTGAATCTGTGTCCGGGTGTGGTTCTGCGTCTGGGTGTGGGTCTGAGAATGAGCCTGGGCCTGAGCCTGGGCCTGAACCTGAGCCTAAGTCTGAGCCTGGGCCTGAGCCAGAGCCTGTGGCTTAGCCTGAACCTAAGCCTGAGCCTGGTCCTGAGCTTGTTTCTGAGCCTAGTTCTGAGCCAGGGTCTGAACCTGGACCTGATCATGAGTTTGGTCCTTAGCCTGTTTCCGAAACTGTCGATGAGCCTTATTCTGAGCCTGGGCCTGAGTCTGAGTCTTGGCCTGATCTTGAGCCTGGTTCTGAGCCTGGGTTTGAACCTGAGGCCGGGCTTGAGCCATAGCTGTAGCCTGAGACTGAGACTGGTCTTTAGCCTGGTTCTGAGACTGGCCCTGAGCCAGTTTCTGAGCCATGCCTGAGTCTGTGCTTTGGCCTGAGCCTAAGCCTGGGCCTGGTCCTGAACCTAGTTCTGAGCCTGGGCTTGAACCTATTTCTGAGCCTGGGTCTGAGCCTGAGCCTGGGCCTGAACCCAAACCTGAGCCTGATCCTTAGAATGAATCGGAGATTGGGCCTAAGCCTGGGCCTAAGTTGAGCTTGAGGCTGGGCCTGAGCCTGAGAATGATCCTGAGCCTGAAACTGAGCCTAAGCCTGGGCCTGAGCCTGGGCGTGAGCCTGAGTCTGAGCCTGGGTTTGAGCCTGTACTGAGCCTAAGCGTGAGATTGACCCTGAGCCCTAGCAATCCTGGGGCTGACTCTGAGCCTGAACCTGAGCCTGAGCCTGGACCTGAGCTGAGCATGAACCTGGGCATGGGCCTAGGCCTGACCCTGAAACTGAACCTAAGCCTGAAACTGAGCCTAAGCCTGAGACTGGGCTTGAGTCTGAGCCTGATACCAAGTCTGAAGCTGGGCCTGAACCTGAGAATGAGCTTGAGCCTGAAACTGGGCCTGAGCCTGAGCCTTAGCCTGAGCCTTAGTCTAAGTCTGAGTCTGAGCCTGAGATTGAGTCTGAGCTTGAACCTGATCGTGATCTTGAGCCTTAGTCTGATTCTAGGTCTGAATTTGGGTCTGAATCTTGTCCTGAATATGGGTCTGGGTGTGGTTCTAAGTCGGGGCCTGGATCTGGGTCTGAGAATGATACTCGGCCTGAACCTAGTCCTGAACCTGGTTCTGAGCCTGGGTCTGTTTCTGAGACAAGCATGAGTCTGAACCTGAGCCTGAGCCTGGTCCTGAGCCAAGTTCTGAGCCTGGGCCTTAGTCTGATTCTGGGCCTGAGCTTGAGCCTGGTCCTGAGCACATAGCTTTAGCCTAAGCCTGAGACTGGTTCTATGACTGGTTCTGAACATGGCCCTGAGCCTGGTTCTGAGACTGGGCCTGAGTCTGGGCCTGAGCCTGAGCCTGGCCCTAAGCCTGAACCTGAGTCTGAGCCTTAGCCTGAAGCTGAGCCTGGGCCTGAGCCTGGAACTGGGTCTCAGCCTGAGACTGGGCATGATCCTGTGCCTGAGCCTGAGCCTTGGCCTGATCTTGGGCCTAGGCCTGAGACTGAGCCTGAGACTTTGACTAAGCCTTAAACTGAGCCTGAGCCTGAGTCTGACCCTGGGCCTGAGCCTGGGCATAAGCCTGGACCTGAGTTTGAGCCTGGTCCTGAGACTGAACCTGAGCCTGAACCTGGGCCTGGGCTTGAGACTGAGACTGAGCCTGAATATGAGCCTGAGACTGAACCTGAGCCTTATCCTGAGCCTAATCTTGATCCTGAACCTGAACCTGAGCCTGATCCTGAGCTAGAGCCTAAGCCTCAGGTGGATTCTTAGTCCGAGTCTAGGACTGAACCTGGGTCTGAATCTAGGTCTGGGTGTAGGTCTGGATCTAGGTCTAGGTCTGTGTCTGGGTCTGAATCTGGGTCTGGGTCTTGGTCTGGGTCTGGGTATGAGTGTGAGCCTGAACTTGAGCCTGAAACTGAAGCTGACTCTGAGCCTGAGCCTTATCTTAACCTTTAACCTGAGCCTGAAACTCAGCCTGAGACTCGGCCTTAGCCTGATCTTGAGCCAGATACTTAGCCTGAACCTAATCCTGAGCCTATGCCTGAGCCTGCAACTGGTTCTGATCCTGGCCCTGAGCCTGTTTCTGAGTCTGGGCCTGATTCTCAACCTGGATATGAGCTTGAGCCTGGGGCTGAGCCTGAGCCTAAGCTAAGCCAGGGCTGAGCCTAAACCTGACCCTGAACCTAAGCCTGAGCCTGGGCCTGAGCCTAGTCCTGAACCTGGGCCTGAGCCATAGCCTTAGCCTGAGCTTGAGCTAGTGCCTGGCCCTGAGCCTAGTTATGAGCCTGAGCCTGAGCCTGAGCCTGGTTATGAGCCTGAGCCTGAGTCTGTGCCTAAGCCTTAGTCTGAGTCTGGGTCTGTGTCTGGGTATGGGTCCTGGTCTGGGTCTGATTCTGAGCCTGAGCGTGAGCCTGAGCTTTTTCCTGAGGCTGAGCTTGGGCCTGAGACTGATCCTGATTCTAAGTCTTAGCCTGGGCCTGATCCTTAGCCTGGGCTTGAGCCTGGTTCTGATCCTGGGCCTGAATCAGAGCCTGAGCCTAAGCTTGAGCCTGGGCCTGAGACTAAGCCTGAGTCTTAGCCTGGGCCTGATCCTTAGCCTGGGCCTGAGCCTGGTTCTGATCCTGGGCCTGAATCAGAGCCTTAGCCTAAGCTTGAGCCTGGAACTGAGCCTGAGCTTGTTCCTGAGGCTGAGTTAGGGCCTGAGCCTCAGCCTGCACTTGAGCCTTGTCGTGAGCCTTGGTCTGAGCCTGAGCCTGAACCTGAGCCATGGCCTGAGTTTATGCATTTGGGCCTGAGACTGAGCCTGAGTCTGAGCCATAGCTTTAGTCTGATCCTGAGCCTGAGCCTGAGACTGGTCCTGAGCCTGGGCCTGAGCCTTGGACTGAACCTGAATTTGAACCTGAGCTTGGGCCTAAGCCAGAGCTTGAGCCTGGGCCTAAGCCTGAGCCAGGGCCTGATTATAGGCTTGAACTTGAGACTGAGCCTGAGCCTGAAAGTGAGCCTAAGCATGAAACTAGGCCTGAGCCTGAGACATAGTCTGAGCATGGGCCTGAGAATGAGCCTGAGCCTGGGCCCGACGCATAGACTTAAGCTCAGGCTCTGGCCCTGGCTCAGGCTCAGCCTGAGCTTATTTCTAAGCTTGACACTGGGATTGAACCTGAACCTGAGCCTGAGCCTGGGCCTGAGCTTGGGCCTGCTCCTGAGCCTTGTTTTGAGCCTGGGCTTGAACCTGGTTCTGAGACTGGTTCTGAGACTGGGGTTCAGCCTGGTTCTGAGCCAGGGCCCTAGTCTGTGCCTGGGCCTGAGCTTGGTTCCTGAGCCTGAGTTTGAGCCTAAGTCTGGGCCTGAGCGCGAGATTGAGCCTGAGCCTGAGCTTGAAACTGAGCCAGAGCCTAAACCTGAACCTAATCCTGAGGTAGGGCCTAAGCCTGAGTCTGAGCCTGGGCCTGAGCTGAATATGAGCCCGGGCCTGACCCTAGGCCTGAAACTGAAAATGAGCCTGAGCCTGAAACTGGGCCTAAGCCTGAGACTGGGCTTGAGCCTGAGCCTGAAACTGAGCCTGGGCCCGATCCTGAGAATAAGCCTGAGGCGGAAACTGATCCTAAGACTGGGCCTGGGCCTGAGCCTTGGCAGAGCCTGAGCCTTAGCCTGATTCTTATTCTGAGTCTGAGTCTGAGCCTGAGATTGAACCTGATCGTGATCCTGAGCCTGAGCCTCAGTCTGAGTCTGAGTCTAGGTCTGAATCTGGGTCTGAATCTGGTCCTACAATATGGGGCTGGGTGTGTTTCTAAGTCTGGGTCTGGGTCTTGGTCTGAGAATAAGCTTGAGCCTGAGCCTAGTCCTGAAGATGGTTTTGAGCCTGGACCGGGTTCTGAGAAAGGCCTGAATCTGAGCGCGAGCCTGAACCTGGTCCTGAGCCTGATTCTGAACCTTGGCCTGCAGCTGAGCTTGATCCTGAGCTTGGTTCTCAGCCTGGTTTTGTGCCTGGTTTTGAGCCTGGTTCTAAGCCTGGGCCTGAGCTTGAGGCTGGTCCTGAGCCTGTTTCTGAGCCTGGGCCTGAGCCTGGTCCTTAACAATAGCCTTAGCCTGAGACTGGTCCTGAGCCTTGTTCTGAGCCTGGCCTTGAGCCGGTTTAAGAGCCATAGCCTTAGACTGAGCCTGACTCAGGTCCTGAGCCTGGTCCTGAGCCTGGGCCTTAGTCTGAGCCTGGACCTGAGGCTGGGCCTGAGCATGAGCCTGAGCATGAGCCTGAGACTCAGCCAGAACCTAAGCCCAAACCTGGTCCTGGGTCTGGTTCTGAGCCTTGTTCTGAGCCTGGGCCTGAGCTTGGACCTAGGCCTGAAACTGACCCTGAGCCTGGAACTGAACCTGGGCCTAGGCCTGAGAATGAGAGTGAGTCTAAGTTTGAGCCTGTGCCTGAGCCTCAGCCTCAGCCTAGGCCTGAGTCTGAGCCTTGGTCTGAGCATGAGCCTGAGATTTAGCTTGAGCTTGAGCCTGAGCTTGTCCCTGGGCCTGAGTCTGAACCTGAGCCTGAGCCTTAGCCTGAAGAATTGCCGGGACTGAGCCTGAACCTGGGCCTGATCCTTGGCATGAGCCTGAGCCTAGGCCTGAGACTGAGCCTGGTCCTGGGATTAAGCCTGGGTCTAGGCCTGAGATTGAGCTTGAGCCTGATTCTGGGCCTAGGCCTAGGCCTGAGACTTGAGTCTGAATCTGAGATTGAGCCTGAGTTTAAGCTTGGGCCTGTACCTGAGACTAAGCCTGAACCTGGTCCTGAGACTAGTTCTGGGATGGGCCTAGGCCTGAGATTGAACTTGAGCCTGAGCCAGAGCCTGGGCCTAATCCACAGCCTAAGCCTGAGCCTGAGCCTGATCCTGAAATTTAGCTTAAGCCTGAGACTGAGCCTGCTCCTGAGCCTGGCTCTGAGCCCAGGCTCAAGCCTGGTTCTGAAACTGGGGCTTAGCCTGGTTCTAATCCAGGGCCTGAGTCTGGTCCTGAGCCTGAGCTTGATCCTGATCCTGGTCCTGAGCCTGAGCTTGGGCCTGAAAATGAGCCTGAGCTTGAAATTGAGCCAAAAACTGGGCCTGAGCCTGAGCCTCAAGCTGAGCATTAGGAAGGGCAGAGCCTGAGACTTAGCCTGAGTCTTAGTCTGAGTCTGAAAATGAGTATGAACTTTATCCTGATTCTGAGCCTGAGTCTGAGTCTAGGTGTGAATCTGGGTCAGAACCTGGGCCTGAATCTGTGTCCGGGTGTGGTTCTAGGTCTGAGTTTAGGTGTGATACTGAGCCTTAACCTGAGCCTAAGCTGAGCTTGGGACTGAGCTTGGTTCTGAGCCTGGGCCTGAACCTGAGCCTGGTCCTTAGCCTGGTTCCGCGACTCTCCCTGAGCCTGTTTCTGAGACTGAGCCAGAATCTGAGGCTTGGCCTGAGCTTGAGCCTGGTTCTGAGCCTGGGCCGGAATCTGAGCCTTGGCCTGAGCCTGAGGCCGGGCCTGAGCCATAGCCTTAGCCTGAGCTTGAGACTTGTCTTTAGCCTGGTTCTGAAACTGGCCCTGAGCCAGTTTCTGAGCCATGCCTGAGTCTGTGACTTGGCCAGAGCCTGGGCCTGGGGCTGAGCCTGAGCCTGATTTTGAGCCAGGGCTTGAGCCTGAGCCTGAGCCTCAGTTGAAGTCTGATTCTGAGTCTAGGATTGAACCTTGGTTAAAAACTGGGTCTGGGACTGTGTGTGGGTCTGTGTCTACGTCTTGGTCTGTGTCTGGATCTGGGTCTGGATCTGGGTCATGGTCTGGGTCTGGGTCTGAGTCTGTGCATTATCTTGAGCCTGAGATTTATCCTGAGCCTGGTTCTGAGCCTGTTTATGAACCTGGGCATGAGCCTGGGCCTGGTTCTGACCCTGTGACTGAGTCTTATACTGTGCCTGAGCCTGAGCCTGGCCCTGAGCTTGAGCCTGGGCCTGGGCCTGAGCCTTAAACTGAGCCTAAGCCTGGGCATAAGCCTGAGCCTGAGTTTTATCCTGGGCCTGAGCCTGAACCTGAGCCTGAGTCTAAGCCTGAGATTGGGCCTGAGCCTGAGTCTAAGCCTGAGCTTGGGCCTGAGCCTGGGCCTGAAACTGAGCCTAAGCCAAGGCCTGAGCTTGGACCTGAGAAATAGACTTAGCCTGAGCCTGGTACTGAGCCTTATCCTGAGCCTGTGCCTGAGCCTGAACTTGGGCCTGAGCAAAAGCCTTATCCTGAGCTATGTTCTAAGCCTGGTTATGACCTGGGCCTTAGACTGAGCCTTATTCTGAGCCTGGTTCTGAGCCTGGGCCTGATTCTGAGCCTGTGCCTGGTTCTGTGCCTGGGCCTGGTTCTGAGCCTGGTTCTGAGAATGGGCCTGAAACTGAGCCTAAGACTGGGCCTGAGCCTGAGTCTGAGCCTGTGCCTTAGAATAGGCAGAGACTGAGCTTTAGCTTGAGCATGAACATGATCTGATCCTGAGTCTGAAAATGAGTATGAACTTTATCCTGATTCTGAATCTGAGTCTGAGTCTAGGTCTGTATCTGTGTCTGAATCAAGGCCTGAATCTGGGTCTGGGTGTGGTTCTAGGTCTGGATGTGGATCTGAGAAAAAGCCTGGGCCTAAACCTGAGCCTAAGCCTGAGCCTGGGCCTGAGCCTGAACCTTCGGCTGAGCCTGAGCTTAAGCCTAAACCTGGTCCTGAGCCTGGTTCTGAGCCTGGGCCTGAGCCTGGTCCGGAGCCTGATTCTGAGCCTGGGCCTGGTTCTGAGCCTGGGCTTGGGCCTGAGAGTGAAGCTGGATCTGAGCCTGGGCCTGGTCATGAGCCTGGTCCTTAGCCTGGTTCTGAGCCTGTTCCTGAGCTTGTTTGTCAACCTGGGCCTGAGTCTGAGCCTGGGCCTGAGCTTAAGACTGGACCTGATCCCGGTTCTGAGCCAGAGCATCAGCGTTGGCATGAGCCTGGGCCTGAGCTTAAGTCTTAACCTGAACCTTATCTTGTACCTGAGCCCGATCCTGGGTCTGAGACTGAGCCTGAGACTGAGCCTGGTCCTGAGCCTAGTTCTGAGCCTAGGCTTGAGCCTGGTTCTGAGCCTGGGATTGAGTCTGAGTCTGGTTTTGAGCCTGGGCTTAAGCCTGAGTCTGAGACTGGTCCTGAGCCTGGTTCTGAGCCTTGCCCTGGGACTGAGTTTGAACCTGGGCCTCAGCCTGATTCTGGGCCCGAGCCTGATCCTGGGCCTGAGACAAAGACTGAGCCTTAGCCTAAAACTGGTCCTGAGCATGGTTCTGAGCTTCGTTCCGAGCCTGGTTCAGAGCCTGGGCCTAGGCCTGAGACTGAGAATGATACTGGGCCTGAGCCTTGGCCTGGGCCTGAACCCGAGCTTAAGCCTGAGCCTGGGCCTAAGCCTGAGCCTGCGGATAAGCCTAAACCTGGTCCTGAGCCTGTTTCTAGGCCTGGTTATGAGCCTGGTACTGATTCTGGTTCTGAGCCTCTGCCTGAGCGCTAATCTGGGCCTGAGCCTGATCTTGAGTCTGAGCCCGAGCCTGAGCCTGAATCTGAGTCTGAGCTTGAGCCTGAGCTTGTGCCTGAGACTGAGTCTGATCCTTATCCTGAGCACGAGCCTGAGCCTGAGACTTGTCCTGTGTCTTGTTCTTAGCCAGGCCCTGAGCCTGAGCGAGGGCCTGAGCCTGAGCCTGTGCTTGAGCCTGAACCTAAGCCTGAAACTAGGTCTGAGCCTGGGCCTGAGACTGAGCCTGAGCCTAGGCCTGAGCCTGGGTCTGAGCCTGGGTCTGAGCCTGAGACATAGCCTTAAAAACTGAAACTTTTCTGAGCATGGGCTTGATCCTGGGCTTGAGTCTGAGCCAGGGCCTGAGTCCAAGCTGGGGTCTGAGCCTGAACTTGTGCCTGGGCCTGAGACTGAGCCTTAGCCTGAAGCTGAGCCTGTGCCTGAGCCTGGGCCTGTAGCTGGGTCTAGGCCTGAGACTGATCTTGAGCCTGAGTTTGAGCCTGGGCCTGAACCTCAGCCTGAGCTTGAGCCTTAGCCTGCGCCTGGTCTTAACTCTGAGACTGAACCTGAGCCTGAGTCTAAGACTGGGCCTAGGCCTGAGCCTGAGCCTAGTTCTAAGCCAGGGCCTGAGCCTGGGCCTGAGTCAGATCCTGGGACTTAGAATGAGCCTGAGCCTGAAACTGAGCCTAAGTCTGGGCCTGAGCCTGAGCATTAGCCTGGGCAGAGCCTGGGCAGAGCCTGAGCATTAGTCTGAGCCTTAGTTTGAGTCTGAGTCTGAGCCTGAATCTGAGCCTGAGTCTGAGCCTGAACCTGATCCTGAGCCTCAGTCTGAGACTGAGTCTGAGTCTAGGTCTGAATCTGGGTCTGAATCTAGGCCTAAATCTGGGTCTTGGTGTGGGTCTGAGAATGAGCCTGGGCGTGAACCTTGTCCTTAACCTGAGCCTAAGACTGAGCCTGGGCTTGAGCCTTCGGCTGAACTGAACTTAAGCCTGAGCCTGGTCCTGAGCTTGGTTTTGAGCCTGGTTCTGAGACTAGTTTTGAACCTGGGTCTGAGCCTGTGGACCTGAGCCTGGTTCAGAGTTTGGGCCTGAGTCTGAGCCTGGGCCTGAGCCTGGGCCTGAGCCTGGTCCTGAGCCTGAGCCTGAGACTGGTCCTGAGCCTGGTTCTGAGCCTGGCCCTGAGCCTGGTTCTGAGCCTGGCCCTGAGCCTGGGTCTGAGCCTGACCCTGAGCCTGTTTCTGAGCCTAAGTCTGAGTCTGAGCCTGTTTCTGAGCCTAAGCCTGAGACTGGGCCTGAGCCTGGGCCTAGGCCTGAGAATGAGCCTGAAGCTGAGCCTGGTCCTGAGACTAGTTCTGAGCCTGGGTCTGGCCTGGTTCTGAGTCTGTGCCTGAGTCTGAGCCTTGGTCTGAGCCCGAGCCTGGGTGCTGTGAACGATATGACTCATATGAACGACAATCATGAACTACTCCATTTAGTGAGCAAGCTTATGTGAGCTATCTCGCGTAAACGAGCTGGTTCGACCCATCACTAGTGTAAATAGTAGCATCAAATTG
>CABFWB010006194.1:0-35720 GCA_902151455.1 Timema bartmani
AAAGCCCGAATAAAAATGAGGTGATGAATGGTATCCCTCAACAAGAGTGGAACAAGGTAAGGACCATAGCAAACAAAAGTCGGAATAGCTATTTGTTAATAGCAAAACAGTTACCAGCTTATTAAATAAAACTAGTGTTTAGTGTTACATTACATGGTACACTAAAACACAACATAACTATAAGTAAATCCAAAGTTATATTTCACATCCTCTCTTCAGGCGAACGGTACCATTTCTCTTGAAAATTATCCCTTTATTATGCTGTTGTATTAAATTATATTTTTTTTAATATGCCGTGTCACACACTAAAATACTTTAACGTACTAATAAATAATAATTCTAACAATTTAGAAGTGGGCTGGTACTAAAAAAATTTGAGTTCAATTCAAGTTTTAGTAATTGTTTGAACTTGATTAAAAAAAATTCCAAAACAAAAAAAAAATCGAGTACCTTGAATTTTCGCTCTTATCTAAAATTTTTTGAAACTCAGCCTAATTAATTTGATTCAATTTGCTTAAGATATTATTTTAACATAGTACCTCAGTATTTATTTTTGTTTGACTAAAAAAATACCACTTTTAAACATGTATATTTGTGTTTATGCATGTGCTGTGTCTATAGCAAAATTTTAACTTGAAATATTAGTGGCACGAAGTAAAAAATGCCTGTTCTCATACCCCTACTAATAATACCAATGATCTTTTGGGCCACCCTGTATAATTATAAATGGGAGATGACGTCTCAGTATCATATAAATGTGAAATAAAATGAATCTACTTCACAATTTGTTATTGAAAAAAAATCTTTTATCATGTAAAAACTTGATTCATTACAATTCAATCCAAAATTAATATATACTGTGACACTTGCAAAATAGGCATTGTGGCGTAACGGATAATGCGTCTGACTACGGATAGTAAGATTCAAAGATCGAATCCTGGTACGGTCGGACTCTATATTGTCACGAATTTACTTTAATCGTCTTGCACAAATCTCTTCCGGATAGTTTTTAATTTCACGCGATTTCGTAGCTATGACACTTTTTATTTTTAATAATTATCTTTAGCACTATTGTTATTATCTATAGGAAGACAAGTAAGAATTCAACCTAACCAAACATTCAATCAGCTCTAAGTATAGAAACACATCTTTCTGCAAGTATTCTAGTTATTGATTAATCGTAGCATAACCAAAACACTTTATTGGATCTAACCTGGAAATAATGGATTAACCAAAAATAAACTTCAACGAAAATTAGGTATAAGAAAATAAGTTTCAGAAGTAAAGAGACTATTAATCATCAATAGCACTATACCATATTCAAGGATGTTTTAAATACCCCTAGTTTGATTCTAGGCACCTACAAATTACTTAGTATCAACTAAATAGGTTTGTGTTAGTATCCAAAACCTTAACACTAATATTGGGTGTTGGTTGTGGGGCATGTGTGATAGTGTGTAATTTTGGTTTTGCAGCATATATGTGTTTGTAAAGTGTCAGTTCTACCACGCCTACTACCTCAACCCAAAATAAAAGCAGTAGATATTATTACGAAATAGATTTAAATTGGGATTTATCAAATTGGTAAACTTTCAATGTCTCGATAAATGCAAGCTATTTTTAAGAGGCTGAGTTAGCGGGTATAAAATGAAAAACTAGTTTTAATGATTAAGTCCAAGGCACTAATAGTCAACGAATGTTTAAGAGGCACAGCACAGCCAATTAAATCCCTAGTGCGGGAACCCATTGCAGCACCCTGCCCTACCTTCTTACCCCAGCAGGTGAAAATTTCCACACATGCCTCATCCCGTGGGTGATCCGCTCGTGCTTCCATCATCACGATCATCATCTCGGGCGCTGTGAGTGACGCATCTAGGTTAATCACGGTCTGACCCATCACACACTCACATACGATGATAAACTGATAATAGTCGTGACAAACAGCCCGAGGAAAGTGGGTAGGCAAGAGACTGGGAGGGAAAATGGTTCCTTTCGACCATTCCATAACCGATCACAAACACACGTTTTCTTTAGTTTTAAGGTGGCGCTTTCTTTCGTCCAGGACTGAACGACTCTACGTGTTGATCAATTTTTCAACATATTTTTCAAACTTGTCTTATTTGCACGGTGCCTTACTAGCCTTCTGGGCTATCCGTATTTACATACACTCATGGGAAAGGATTAGGAAGGTATAATTGATAGGAAATGACCCAGCATTTGCGTAGAGAGAGAGAGTAGCTTACAAGTTTTAAAAATAACGTAAGCTCAGCTGGGATCCAAAGTGGGACCTCCCCGTCCACTGGCAAACCAAATTAAAAGAGCTTTTCCTTTAGTCGACGTGTCCACCGATTTGAGTTTTAAACGTTTCTCACCATATTAGCTTATAAAAGTAACGTGAACAATATAGTCTGCTGTCAATACTTGGTAAATTAAATTAGTCAATCTACTCACAGCAAAGAGTAAAATTATTAAAAGTGAAAACATAACAAGAATAAGATCAGATTTTATTTTGTTTTAGTTTTTCTAGTTGAGGTACATTAACAAGAATATTAATTAGCCTATTTTTTTATTTCGTATAAAATTTAGCTTAAAATCTTATGACAAACGGGACATTTATTTTGTTTATGAGCATAGTACAAAATTTAATGAATGACGGATGGCTTCCAGAGTAATGAGCCCCCAAAATAAAACTTAATTTCAAATGTTAATAATATAGATCCTAAGTTGGTTTGTTAAAATCGTGAAATGCAAGGAATCTTTAAAAATCGTCATAGTTTCACAAATATTCTGTAAAATTGTGAAGAGGTGGCAGTTATGTATCCTTCTTTTACCCTGAAAGGTTTGTGTAGCCTGTGGCTCTTGCTGATAGTAAAAATTTATATCATGGGTTTTGTAGCATGTGGAACATGCTGATATATATTTGTATCGTGGGTTTTGTAGCATGTGGAACTTACTGATGATAAATATTTGTATCGTTGGTTTTGTAGCTTGGAGAACTGGCTGATATTAAATATTTCTATCTTGGGTTTTGTAGCATGTGGAACTTACAAGTTTTTGATAAAGTTAATGGTAGTCACGAACTACACGTCCACAAGTCCCATGGAGCCATGCTTCGCATTTAAATACATATAATATTTTTAAACAACTACAACTACTGTGTTAAGTAAAAATTTGTCAATATATATTGACAAATTTTTACTATATATATATATATATATAGTAAAAATGTGTCTATATATATATATATAGTAAAAATTTGTCAATATATATTGTATATATATATATATAGTAAAAATTTGTCAATATATATTGTATATATATATATATATAAAACTAAAACCTATTTAACTTCCATCATGTTTCTAAAATATAAATTTAAATGTTACAGGACGGACCAAAATATTTTCGTAAACGTTTACACTCTCTTTCAATAAGTAACTTCCCTCTTAATTACTTTCTAATGTACGCCTGTCCGTTGCTACCTTTGATTAATTTTAAAACGAGTAACTATATTATAGAGCGTTCAAGCTCATTCATCCTTCAAATGCTTATTAATATTTGAAAGGTTACCTACAACCAATCACGATATATTCTGGTTTTGTTTTGTCACGACCATCTTCACTTTCGTTATGTTACAAAAAATAATCGCAGTTGAGAAATAGTTCCCGTGTACGTGGTACAGTAATTTTGTTGAAATATAGGATTATAACTTTAAAAAAATACATGGACGATATTAATTCAATCTTGTGTTAAAACAGTCTCAACTTTTATTTTTGTTTGTACTAATTTTATATTTCAACTCACGTCAAATATGTCTTTATTTAAACGTTACAATATTGCCTGAATAAATATGTTTAAATATTTTATAGTTATAGGGATTACATATTTCAAAGCAAAATGACAAAGAGGAAGTGTATTTTTAAAAAGAGAAAGAATGTAGGCAAGCCGAAAGACCCTTTTGTTCAAAATGACCCTACACCTAGAGGTGGTGTGAAGAGTTATAGACCTAGTTCAAGCGCCCCGAAGAAAAAGATTGGCGATTCAGTGACCTACAGTGAGCTTTCTGGAAACGCAAATTTCTATGATACAATTGATTTGCAAGCTTTTGTGCGTGAATATTATCTACATCTGCTTTTAAGTCTTGTGGCAAAGTACTTAATTTCGACATAAATAGTAAATCAGGGCTAGCCACAAGTTTTCAATTATCTTGTATAAATTGCAGCTTTCAAGCTAATGACTCTAACACTCAGAAATTAGTTGGATAAACACGAGCTAGTGTATGTTTTGCGTGCAGACCTAACGTGTCATAATGTGAGCTATTCAAAATCCCTCTAACCCCCCAACAGAATATTATCACATTCTAGGTTCGGCAGCAAAATCTATTTGTTCTGATTCAATGGGGGAGGCATTTGAAGAAGATTATAAGGCAAACTACGATGGTCGCGAGTTGAATATGACAATGGATGACACCTGGCAGAAAAGAGGCCATGCATCTAATAATGGCGTACCGTAGGTAGATAGTGTGGATACTTACTGTTTGTGTTCTGGATGTGTCGATACTTAGTAAGTACTGTACATGTAGGGAAAAGCTCAAAAGTATCCATGGAGACAGTTGTACAGCCAATTCTAGTGGTATCTGTGGAGCAATGGAAGTAAAAGGCCCAAAGACAATTTTAGAAGATATGGGCCTTTGTACAATGTCGTGTATAAATATTACTTGGGATATTGGGATTCTAGTGCCTTAAGTAGAGTGATGGAAGATGGGTCATATGGAAAATATTTCACAATTGAACAAAAATAATGTGTAGGCCACTTCTAAAAGCGCATGGAAACTCGTCTTTGGAAACTAATATTAAATACAGGTAAGAAAGAAATTACTGATAGAAAGACAAGTGATGCACCTCACAGATGATATTTATAAATATCATGGCTTAACAATTAGGCGAAACTTTGGGTGAATACTTTCACTTGCTATCAACAAATAAAAATACCCAACATAGGCTTTGTGAAAAGGGCAAACAGAGTTTGTATAAGTACCAAAAAGAAGCTTCTAATAAGGAAACATACAACCATGATGAACATTTGCACAATCTAGAGGCAATTATGACAGAAATAAAGTCCATTTTCAAGGATCTGGCAAATGCTACACTACTAGCAAAGCGCATATACTGCTAAAGCCAGAACACAAATAACTCCTTGAACGGGGTTATTTGGTCTCGGTTACCCAAAACAGTTTTTGTTGGACTTGAAACCGTGCGATTTGGGGTTTATGATGCTCTCTTATCCTTTAATAGAGGGAGTTTCCCAAGATTCCATGTTTTAAAAAGCTTGGGATTCATGTAAGCCTCAACACTCGGTTATAAAATACTCGACAAAAGTCGAGTGTGGATAGGAGAGAGAACGCTATCTCGAATTCAAAAAGGGCCAGAAAATGCAGCGAAAGTGCTAGGAGGAAGTAGGAAGAGGTCTCTAATGAAGAGGACACAGGCCCATCTTATGGAGCTGTAGTACATTAAACCAATGTTAATTTGGTAAACATTGTTAAAACAAACTTTAAAGGTGTTTTTTCTTGAAAGTTGATTTTTTTCATTATTTCAGAAACTAATAAAGATAATAACTTTAAATTTTTACCACTTATTTGTGTAATCAAGGTGTAGATTACAATTAGAAAGTAATGTTTTTATTAAAAATATTTAATATTATTTTTTTAACTTTAGAACATCTCAAAAAAATAATTCTAAAACAAAATTTAAAAATAATTTTGGAGCAGCCTCGTGTTAAAACAATAAGAAAGTTCCAAGTAACTACACAGCCAATAATCTCCAGGGATCCTGAGACAGTGGCTCTCAAATATGTCAAATTTAACTTGGACAAGATACAACCTACTCAACACCCTTGAAGATTTTTTTAAATAGTTGGATGGTTGTTTATACGTTGGAGCGTTGTACATTTTGACAAACTAAATAGAATATCAATGATATCTATGTATTTTTTAAATTATATTTGTGTCTGGCGTCTCACTAATCGCTTGGACTATCCGCATATTCACACTAACTGCTTGAATTATCAGCACATTCACACTAATCGTTTGGACTATCCACACATTCACACTAATCGTTTGGACTATCCACACATTCACACTAATCGTTTGGACTATCCACACATTCACACTAATCGCTTGAATTATCTGCACATTCACACTAACCGTTTGGACTATCCACACATTCACACTAACTGCTTGAATTATCCGCACATTCACACTAACCACTTGAATTATCCGCACATTCACACTAACCACTTGAATTATCCGCACATTCACACTAACCGCTTGAATTATCCGCACATTCACACTAACCGCTTGGACTATCCACACATTCACACTAATCTCTTGAACCACCCGCACATTCACACTAACCGCTTGAGCTATCCACACATTCACACTAACTGCTTGAATTATCCGCATATTCACACTAACCACTTGAACTATCCGCACATTCACACTAACCGATTGAGCTATCCGCACATTCACACTAACCGCTTGGACTATTAGTACATTCACACTAATGAAGTAGGAATGAGGACGGTAGGGTTCAGATAATTACGTAGAGGGAACATAGAAAACCCTAGGTACACTCATCTGGGATTCGAACCCCATCTACCCATCACAAGTCTAATACGAGAGTGGCACCCTAGACCATTTCCCTATTGATGCAGATCTTGTATTTTAGGGCTATGTCTGACAACTACACTATAAATATGTGAGATTTAACCGATATATAAGCTATTGTGTTTGGTGCTTCAAGAAAAGTACCTTTAATTCGTGTTTAGGAGATATTATTCAATAAAAAATAAATATATTACAGCCGTTTTCTGATAGCATTATATTTTGTGGCTGTTTCTTCATGTAGAGTCATCTTAATTTATATTCCTTTTTGTTCATATTTCTCAAATGGTATGAACATATTTAAATACCAAGTTTGGAAACGAAGATAGTTTCAACTATAGAGGCTCTACTTAAATGCACATACATGTCTAAAGACACTGAATACTATCACTATAGTTCAAATGTATGTGAAAGTAATCTAGAGAAGCGTTTTAATTCTTAGAGAAAAACGTAGCTTACCTACGTTTAGTTTCAAATACAAACATGAACTATGGTTCGTAAATAAAGGTGTACATCTTAAGTTTATGAAGGAAGAGTAATAAAAAAAGACTTGTTTGAATGGATAAAGAAAAATTAAACTCGAATAACATTTGGATGATTTTCTATTGCCCCCCCTTGCACCAAATGTAGAAAGTGTGCTTGATTACAAACTCCCTGGCTTAATAAATAATTTAAGAAACTGGTCAAATAGGTCCTTATTAACGAAGTGAGAAGGTAGTCTGTTATTATTTTGTAGCCATGTTTGACAGGTGGATCGTGGTGAGTGTTGTTAGGAGAGATGAAGAAATTAGAATAAGCACGAAGACGCTGGCGAGCCACGGCTTAGAGGAGTGATGAGGATCTTACTACTGGGCCTAACGATTACTCCCACATGTGGTTAGCAGGGTTACCAGGGGTTACTAAGATACCTTTTACTTTCACCTGTTGTAGGAACATTAATTTGCGTGGAAAAACGGTGTATCCCTCTTATTCTTGAGCTTGATACATTCTACAGAAAATGTAATTTTTTTTTAAGCTCACACTCTTGCTAATTTCTGAACGATATTTTAATTATGTTAGCAAACACATTACTATTCCCTACAACTAAAATATTGTGATCACAACTTTAATATTCATAGCGATTAATATGGTAATCTATATTTATTAGAAAGTTTTATTTATCGTTACCTTATAATCACAAACATTCTAAGGATATATAAAAAAAAACCTCAATATTCTCGCACATAAAATAACACTAAAAATTTTGATATTTGGATAAAATTCCTAATTGTTCTCTTGATACGTTTCTTCCGATACTAGAAGTGAGTAAAATATTTATATCTTTCTTTTAACACCACATTTAAAATATCGTGGTAATATATAACACATTTTATTCTTAAGGAATCTCTCATTGGTACTGTTTTATTTATCTGAAGTATTTGACGTGCACTTTCTGAACTGACTGATTATATCAGTAGAAGACTTGTAAACTAACTTAATTCTAGAACAGACTAAACATACAACCCTGACCGTTAATTCGTCAATGTGCAAGGGAAAACCATATTTTACCAATTATAAGTTTTTGGGTCATACCGGGAATTGGACCTGCGACCTTTAGCTAGATAAAAAGACATGCTACCTACTTAGCTAAGGTGTCCGATGGTGCGTGTGCTAATCGTTACAAACTTCTGGTCCGGTTTGTTGATGACGGGGAGGTTGCGGGGCTTCAATCTTGCTTGGGGGGACCTTGTGATTTGTCCATGCAATTGCTAGTATAATTTATCTAAATTATACCTTCTTATCTCTGCACTAATAGTGTTATTAAATGTGGATAGCCCGGACAAGTTGTCAAGCTCAGTGCAACAAAAATACTTAAAAACTAATTAAAGTAAATATGATTCACGTGATTTTTTAATCCATTTAAAATGAAATGGGTTGTGTTTCAAAGTGCTCTCCTAAATTCATGTGATGCATTTATCGTAATACTCATGTTCAATGAGCCACATAAAATCTTAAGATTATCCCAAAGACGAACAAGTTGAAGGGGAAATAAAAGTGCACATGTCAGAATATGTATTTGCACTGTGATTATGTATTATGGATGTAAAGAGGACAGTCATGCGTGGTCATCGGTCAACCGTGGTCATTGCGGCATCTCGAACCACATCTTGTCTGGACTTCTCGTGACGGTGACTCGACGAATAGCTACCCCAAAGCTGGCTTCTTCCAACAAAGTAGTTTTGCCGCCCAGGCCATTAGCCGGCGCACTTATCATCGAATGGCACCAATATCTACTTTCAAATACACACACAGGAGAGGGGAAGAATTGTACCCTCGTAAACACTGACAAAACTTGACAAATAGCCCTTGTGAAGCCTTCCTTGCCGCGAGAAACAAACGAGATAAATCAACAACATCGAGAATCAAGAAGAGAAATGCTCAGCAAATTTGTTCTTTTATTAAATATGATTACATAGCTTGAGCTAATGTAATCGCCTAGCATATGACCCTTGTAAGGAGTGGTCACGAGTCTACACGTGGTTTTATGTGATGAAAAATTATTTAAAAACTAATATAAGTTAATAAATAATCAAACATTGCTTTTGGGCCCTCATAAAAAGTATAATCAACCTTAGATATGAATCAATCTACAATAAATATTTTCTGAAGGATCACTATCATTGGTAAATAGATAGTGTCGAGTGAATCGATTACTAGAAAGTTAATTATGTATGTATGCATGATATTTAATATGAAGGAAAGGGCTATTCCAACAATGTATGAGGAAATTACCAGGTTCAACTTTATTCCTAAACTTTAGAAATATATTTGAGATAAATACCACATAAAAAAGTTTAAGTCAGATAGTTACCAAAAAATCTGTAATCCTTTTAAATTTTGTAATAACATACACAATAGCTAAGAATATTTAAAGTTAAATTCAAAGTCTATAAAATAGGTTTATATATATATATAGGACAAGTTTATTACCATATGGCATTAATATTTATATTCCTCAACTATCATGATAAGTTTGTCACTGAGGAGCGTAGAAAGGATGAAGTCAGGGAATTCCAGAACCCCCATATTAATTGTTCACGCGCTTGGCACCACCTACTGGTGCGTGGCAGATGTGTTATTTAAGAACTGGTTTGTTATTTCAAAACATGATTCACATCAAATTAGATTTCAAGAATATCAACCTGTTCCTATTTGACTAACATTCTTCTTTACTATATAAAAGTGTTTGTGTAGGTTGTTAGCTCTATATAAAAATATATGGTACGATACAATCACACAAGCATTATCACAGTGTATTAAAGCTTGGAAGAAAATTTTCAAAAATAAGTTATTTGTCAACTACCCTGGCAAAAAGAGGCTAAGCAGACACTGCGCTGGTTGTAAGAACTATCAAGAAATGAAAGACAAACAAAAAGGGAAGAATGGAGGACTGTTGCCAACCAAACTTAGTGGTGAGGACCAAAGAAGAAAGAAACTACCCTTAAATAAATTTGTCATTTGTAAAGAAAGATATATATTTATATTTATCATGAAAAACTATTCCCAGATACCCCCTTTGAACAATCTAAGAAGACATCTTAGAAATATTTCAAATTTTCTAAAATATATATTAAGTAAGCTACCCTTAAATTTATATATCATAAGAAAACTAGAAAATATGATTTATTAGTGAAGATATGTTTTCTCTTGGAGTCCTACGTTGGAAGCCGCACGTTGTTGAAGGGTGATTTTTAAGGGATGTTTTTGAGTTGTAGTCGTCAAGCTGTGGTCGAGTATCTCATTGTGGATCTTCTTCGGGATGATGACAAGGGTCAGCTTTTAATATTATTTATATTTGAACGCAGATAATTTGAAGTAACTTATTTTCATTGAATAATAAGAGCCAATAATCCAGAATTACTATGTTTGAACAAAAGATGAGGCAGCTTAGACTTGATAGCTTAGCGCGTCACGGACCGTTTCATTGTAAGGTTAAGATGGTATTTGAAAATTGCTAAAGCCTAGCATCAAGGTTGTGGACCGAAGGAAGAAAGGAGCCTTCTGTTTGGGTATATAATTCGAAAAAAAAATCATTCTAGTGGCTTCCTTCGTTTCCTCCTATTTCGCCATGTTTGCGTCATGCTTCGGTCATGTTCTAGAAGAGAGAGAGAGAGAATCTTCTAAGTTGTTATGTTTAACAAGTATTTGCAATAGGGGTGGGGGACTGCGAACAAAAGAGCTTGGTAGTTAATGACATAAAAGATAAATAAATGGTCGGTCACCCAGGTGTGTGAGAAGATTTCCTAACACATGTTGATGAATTTAGTTTTATATTCTGAAATTATTCATTAATTTGAAATATATGTCACCACCCCACCTACCTTCAAGATGTGGGCCAATGGTTGTCAGGATGAGTTGTGGCTGAGGATGGGGGGAAGGGGGCATATATAATTGTGTGGGTTCGTAATTGACGTTCGGCCTGGGTTTTTGTGGTTTTTAATAGTACTACTATGTCTATTACAAAGCTTGATGTTGATAAGAGATTAACATATATGAAAGAATTTGAAACGAGGTGGCAGAACGAAGTAAGCGAGGTATGCTCAACCAATGGACTGACTGACCTCTAGATGATACTACAAGGTTTATGAACCCTGGTACCCTGGGCTTGACGGTAGCCGTCCTATACATGCACTGATGTTCCGGCGTCCTAGCCTGCGTAGCCCAAAAAACGATCAGCGTGACCCTCTAAACTCGATGTTGATGATTGATCATTGTGATGGCTAACTAGAACAATAACGGGACATCGGAAAGTAGCCCCTGTGGACATCAGCAGCGAATAATACTGACCATTGAAATGGTATTTCCGTTTCCTTTTGTAGACTCTAACCAAATTTGGTAATGTAAATTCTGTAACAAAGCTCAGCCCAATTTATTTAACAGAACATATTTAAACCCAGCCCACAAGTTGGCTATAAGTTTGTTCTCATTAATTACATTCAAATGAAACGAACTGGTTTTCAAAGGAAAGCTTCCTAGCTTGGGTTGTTTGCTATAAAAGGTTTGCGCGAGTTTAGTTGAAGTTGTTCATCAATGATTCTTGTTTGGTACGAGCTAGCCAAGCTTTGACCCGACCCGAACTATCAATCAAAACTTCCCCTCACACCCACACAGGTCTGCCAACTAACTACAATGGCATTAACTCCCGATATGGCACGGTCATGGTGAAAAGGGCACCCCGGCCCTTAACTTAACCCGAGTTTGAATGTTACAGCACATGTTATTTTGGTTTTTAAAAGTGAGGAAATTAAATTATGATATCTACAAGTAAAACGAATTTCATGCACATAGGCTAGACTTTGGACCGGAAAACAAGAGTATGAATCCATATCAAGGGAATTTGGCATGGATGACTTCATAAAATATAGTTTTCCACCTTCTTAAGCGTGGATCAAATTTAATTTTCTTGAAATTCACCATCCAAATCTTATGTCCTTAATTAATTCAATCAAAGAATAACCGGAAACTGGTTGTTAATAACAATGGTTTTGTATTTATTTAAATGAAGTTAAGCACAATGAAGGGGGGCCACCTTGGAAAGTAGCAATTGCAGCACAGACATTCAGGTCCAAAGCAATATTTAAGTCTGCGATGCGTTATTTCAAAATACGGTTCACCACCAAACTAAAGTTGAAAGATACCAACAGGGCTCTTTTTCCTTAAAATCCCACAAAATAATATGAGATTTATTAATAGAAACAAATGTGCGAAAATGTAACATTAGTTCATAATCAACAACAATCTAAGCAGATTAGCGGAGATATGAGACTATGCTTGATGCAAACGGGCTTTAGAATTAGCCTTCCTCTAACAAATACAGTAAAATTTGTATAGGATCATAACAGAAAGTTTTAATAAAGTTGAGAAACATAACCGAACTTTCCTCATTACCTTGAGATAAGAAAGGTCGTGGTTTTCTTATTGACGTGGCAAAGGGTGGGTTGATGGTGAAGGTAGAAAGAGAGTATATATTTTGAGAGAATGGAGAAGTAGATCCAGAAAATAGTGCCAACCATTGTAGTCCAAGAGTGAATTAAACTTTCTCGCTTATCAAGGTGGCCGCCTAAGAGTAAATACACCGCTATACTTCCCATGGATATGGCAGCTACGGCACTTGGGAAAAATAATCCTCAATCAACCTAGTGTTTTCTGGTGCTGCCTTAACGAACCCCTCAACTTAATTACAGAAAAGCGGTAATTTATGTAAACGGTACTTGAAAATAGTTTGATTATACACGTGTTAATTTATTCAACTCAAAATGTAGCTTGGATCAAAACGATAGTTTAAAATCCCAAATCATAATTTAAAAATTAACGGACAGCTGAATCTCTGTAATACATTTAAACACAAGTGGCGTGTCCCCTTAAAAATCCAATGTAATTTCAATGTATTTTCAAAATAGTATTAATAAACTTAGCATGCAAATTAAAACAAATTGTAGATGATATAATAAGTTCACTTAAATAACTTACCACTAAATCCTAAAATTAAAAAAAAAAAAAATTTATCATTTAGGCATGAACCCGTGAATAAATAACTTGGTTTCACTGGGGATTGAACCCAAGTGCCTATGATTTGTAATATACCTTCTCACCCAATAAACCCCTTACTTTTAACTTATATTAAGATTAAATGTATAGATGTAAGCAAAATTTGCTAATGTTTGTTTGTTAAGTTTCGTCAGCAAAGAGATAAACTCGTTTCGACAAGCAAGGAGATAACCTCGTTTCAACAAGCCTGGAGATAACCTAGTTTCGGCAAGCAAGGAGATAACCTCGTTTCGACAAGCCTGGAGATAACCTCGTTTCGACAAGCCTGGAGATAACCTAGTTTCGGCAAGCAAGGAGATAACCTCGTTTCGGCAAGCATGGAGATAACCTCGTTTCGGCAAGCCTGGAGATAACCTAGTTTCGGCAAGCAAGGAGATAACCTCGTTTCGACAAGCAAGGAGATAACCTAGTTTCGACAAGCCTGGAGATAACCTAGTTTCGGCAAGCAAGGAGATAACCTCGTTTCGGCAAGCAACGTGCACGCACCTGTGCACACGTTCTCTTGGATTTGCGACTGTACGAGGGTTATAGAGGAACACTTGATGCTAGGTAACACTCGGAACAAGCTGAACTACCCTTGCTCTCAACGACTGCGAACACAGGCCTCATATAGGAACATTGCTCGAGGCCCGTTTATCCTGTCTGGTAGCAGTCTAACTACACTACGTCCTATATCATGAGATAAGCCTTAGCGTGACCATATAAGCTTGCTATATTATAAAAACAAACAAAAGGTACATAGGTTTATTCAACATATCTGTCTATTCACATCGGTAGGCGCATGGACAAAGATGTAGGTTTCATCTTGTCTAGTATGCTGGTGAACAAAAGGATAGGACTCGAGTCCTGATTGGTTTATCACTCTTATTTAATGCAAAGGTGGCTAGAAGTTCCTTACATTCAACCTTGTTTCTGTCCCACTAGTGTATATAGATGGTCGGGTAGTAAGCTGCAGTTCACTTAGAATGTTAAATATGATGTGTTCAACTGAGTTTAGCTCGTGTAGAGTGTAGAGCATGTCTTCAAGGACGCCGGGACCACAAGATGATGATCAGGACACGACTTGATCTACTTCATGTGACCACGAGTAGCGCCACTGACTACCACTCTAACACTCAACAACTCGACAAACAGGCATTCCTTCTTGTACCTAGGTGCGACAGTGTCTTAGGACTGCCGGAGGATTGATCAACAACACTCTACTAAAGATACCTAGAATATGGTGGATGCTAATAAAATGCCCTGAAGTATGAACCCGTGAGAGTAGATCTGGACATTTCTTGGCTGTCGGATAAGGTCCTTCAGTAAGGAAGCAGTAAAATAAACATTGTATTAGATAGATAGATAAAATGTCCAAGATCAAATTTAGGGATATAGATTTTATAAACTGTTATAATTTAATTCGGTGTTTTTAACTTTCATTGAGCTATAAGGATGATGGTTTAATGTTTTTTTGTTCTTTGAGCACTGCTTCTTACTACCCGTTCGTGCTATATGCCTATGTACTAGTTATGCTAATGGTTTCAGGAATTAGGAATTATATATATATGAAGAGTACCATAATTTGCGGAGGGAAAGTGGAAAAACATTTTGGTAAAACCACCTTCAGAAAAATTGATCGAGATTCGAACCTCAATATCCCTATCATCGGTAATCTAGTCTACTTCGAGAGTAGCTCCTTAGACCATGTGACCACTCAAGTGGGTAATTTAATCTTGAGTTATAAATATAGCACCCTTGCTTACCTTACTTTGTTCCACTATGGTGTAGCTTAAAAGATAGGACGTGGTTTAGTCAGGATATAAGCAGTGTAGGCCTACATTACTATGAATATTACCTCTGTTTACTGTCATTAAATGCAACAAATATAAAATGAGTGTACAGTGAGTATTAAAACTAGTATCTACAATAAATATAAAATAGGTTTAACTCACCGGCGCGTACTCGGCGCAAAGGTCGATGGTGGTCAGGAAGTTGCATACATCCTCTACGCCCCACGACGCCAGCGCCTGGTTGTTGTCGCCGCATGTCCTGTCGGCACCCCCGCACATGGACAGGCACGGCAGTGTCCTCCCCAAAGGGTGGGCGGTGGTGGCACCAACGCTGACATTGAGTGACGTCACCGTGGAGGGCGGGAGGAGCCTAGGACTACTCCCCGCTGAACTCCCCCCACTACCCCCAATCACTAGATGGTGGCTTGGGGGACACACTCCCATACCTCTTCCCCAACCTCTCTTTGGAAGTCCTCAACGCGTCAACCATTGGTATGTGCAACAGGGAGTCACCGTACAGACTTTCACTAACACTCAAACTTTTGGTAGTCCTCGATTTCTTCAGGTACGTGGGGGCCACCGCCGCGGATGAAAGGTCCAAGGGGCTACTTTCCGAAGGAGCGGGCCTTTTATTGGTGGTTTTTAGGTACGTTTCGAGCTGAGACGCCGCGTTGTGGGCATTCGCCGTTCTGACCATGTTGAGCAAGGCCTGGGTGGAGCTCATGTCTATGAGAGGAGGGAACAGGGAGGGGTTGGCCGCTCCGCCGAAAGGGTTGGCGGCGAAACTCGCGTATAGCGCCTGCTGCTGGGCCTCCAGAGACGACGAGGACGAGGACGAGGGAGACGATTTCTTGTCATGGCTCATGTCCGCGAGGGAGTCTTTGGTGGTGACGGTGGTTGCCGTCGACGAACCTGAGGCGATGTGGTTGTTTTTGTGGACGGGAGATGGCATGGTGGCGGTGGTCGACCCTAAGGGGCCCATCAGACTGATGAATGGGGTGCTCTCAGTCTTGAATGGCGAGAACCGGGGGTCCAGGTTGACTGGGAAGCCATTCCTTGGAGTTCCACTGAAGTAGCTACTAACAAAAATAAAATAAGAAACATTTTCCCAATAGAAGACACTATTAGTTCTGTTAGGTCTATAAAGTGTTAGTAAAACTTAGTTTGTTATTGCATTACACACTCATTTTAATTGAAACTCATATAGTTAAAATATGTTCATAAAATGGACCTATATTGGCCTATATTGGCAAAAGTGCACTTCGGTCGTGTATTTTTAATTTTGTAATGGCTTCAAGCATGACACCTTTAAATGAGTGGTAGATAAGCAGTACGGGTAGCTTACAGAACAAATCTAGAGGGCTGTAACTTTACTTAAGTACTAAGGAAAAGTGAAGGTGAAACTTGATGGGGTTTTTTTACATATAATACAAGCTTAAAGACTTGAATCGCGTGGATAGCTATTTTCGATATTAGAAATGTATCCAATATTTCTCCCTATCAGTATATTATGCTGCCGAATAAAGTAGCTAATTTTTTTCTAATGATATTTATTAACCTTTATTACAAATAAATTTCACAAGACCACTAACCTCACCCGTGACAAGACTGTTTTTTTTAAATATATATTTATAAAACTCGCATTTATCATATATAAATGATTTAAGTTAAATGTGTATTTGGATTAATACTACGTAACATATTATTAAATGCAATTTTAATAAATATAAACTAATATTGGTAATAGTTTGAACTTATTATTCTACCACCTAGTAAAATATATCAAACTATAAAGTGTGTGTAAAATTAACCAATTCTCAATTATTTGTCAATAACTTGGTGTCTTCCAGCTATCTCGCATGGAAAAATATATTTAAATCGTAAATAGATAAAATTAGAAGGTAAATTACTTTTTGGATTTAATCATACACATAATTTGAGTGCATAGTTATAGCATGATAAATAATTATAAAGACTATTGAAAACAATGTTTATATGCTTTTAACAATATGATTGACCAAGGAGTACCATAACGCAAATAAAAATCAACTAATTCCTTTGAGAAGTGAAATATTTTGCCAACTTGACCAATTGCACACATGCATTGGTCATTTGACAGCATAAAGCCCTGCCAGCTCGAAGGTGGCTTCCTAATCCGATAGCTCGGGATCTTAATTAGTCACTTATATGTAGCTGGTGATTTCCACACGTCCATCACAGACATTGCCTTAAAATGAGTGAGGAATGGATAGGTCAGTGGCTATAGCAGTATCGGGTTCGAGTACCGTGTCCAGGTGCTATTTTCCAATTTAAAGAATTTGACTAATCGTCTTGGACAATAAGCTAGTCAGAGGTGGGCAACATATTTCAATGTGGCCACAGGTGTGTCGAATGGGAAGTTAAATTCGCCACAACGTGTAATCAGTGAGAAATTACGTTTCTCAGTTCATATTTTAAAGGACACAAACTGGTTGAACAAGTTAATTCAAAACATGTACACTTTTACACCAAGTTACAACTAATATCCTAGGACGCAAAGGTTGAAAATTTAGTTTGAAATTTGACAACATTTTTGTCTGAAGGCAGAGAGATGAAACAAAATGTTGGAAATGGGAGTTGAGGGGAGTATTTGATGACACTGCGTGCGTCACTGATTCATACAAAAAGCGGGAGTTCTTCCAACTATATGCAGGATGTATCGAGTTACAACCAGCTCACGCCGTCAGGAAACCTTGATCTTACCGTGATAGCCGGCAAACTCAAATTCGGCGGCACTTTTATGGCCAATTCTCCACTTGGGGCGATTGGAGACAGGGTTGCCCACCCCGGAGCTAGTTCTTGCCTTTTACAACCTTCCTAACTGTACACATCATTAAGGTACTGAGAAGCCACCGAGCAATAAAATACACTCTTTTACAAATACAATCCAAGAAAAATAAATGGCGACCTTGTGGGTGTGGTCTGTCATGCCAAACTTAAATGTTCTAGGTGGACTAACAAAACTTCATCCTTGGCTATTGAACTTCACTTCACAATCTAATAATTAACTTCAAAACTCTCTCGCTAAACAGATTCACTCTAACCTTTTAGCAATATTTTCAATATTTATAGTAATGTAAGTATTAAAATAATCGTAGCAAAATGTGTATTGCTCTCAGGTTTACCAACTGTTTAGAACTAAAACCTAATGTTTCTAAGTAAATATATCAAAACATAATGTGGGATCAGAATAATTACACCCTGTATTAATCTGGTTATAGTGTGCACTTCTTCTATAAAAGAGTGATCACTGGAAACACTATACAATAAGTTATTTAAATACCAAAAACAATAATAGTAGTTAGTAATTAAAACGAGCTCGACTACCGAGGACGGGGAGATAGTTTCGAATCTCGGTCGGGTGAACTGGGGGTGGTTTTCCCTAAATGGTTTTCCACACTCTCTCTCCACGCAAATGCGGGTTCACTTCCTATAAATTCAACCTCCCCAATTCCTAATCCATTGGCGTAATTAGTACTTAAGCGTATAGCCCGAACGGGTAGTAAGACGCGGTGCTAAATAATAATAATAAAAAACATCCAGAATAGTATCCTATTTTCATACAAAGTGTCTTCTACCTGACATCTATAAAAGTTAATAAATCTAAGTTCACGTGTTCATACGTTAAGCCATGTGATCTGCAGCTGTCACTTTTGATGTTTTATAATATCTATAAATTAACTCTGATAATATAATATATGCGTGTAGCATCAACGGGTAGTAAGACGAGGTGGTAAAAATATATATAATGCTATCAATTCCGGCCGAGAATAAATATATTTTATAGAAGGTTCTTCATATGAAAATGGCACTAAATCCAGCACCAGAGTAATACTCAGCTATGCAAAACATTCATGCGATTAGGGCCTCCCTACAACCGGCCCATCCGTGCAAGCCATTCTTCTGATTAAAATACCACGCTTGGCTAGTGTTCATTTGTCCTGTGGAATTTGGTGGGACCGGAGTGGAACTGTTTGGAAATATTGTCGAGTGAATTTGTCACACGAGTATACAAGAGTTCGCTCTCGCTCAGAGAAATTCTCGTAGGTTCAGAGAGTGCACGTTAAATACTCAAATAATTAATACTATACAAGAGGCACCAATTCTTTGAATGGGACAACCTTAATGCCAGAATACGTATTTGAACGCACAATTTGCAGTTTTCAAATCGAAACCAATAACATCTAATGACAAATGTATTGATATTGGTTATTTTTATTTTTATGCCCCCAATAAATGAGTCAAAATTAACCAAGGTCACAGCTATCGTGGATGCAGAATATGGATATTTTAAAAGAGAAATTGTACATTATACAGTTTAAATGAATGAGTTTAAGAAAATAATGTGAAATCAGATGAGCTGGTTCGACAGAGAAAGTTTTAAAATGGTAACTCTAAAATAAGATACCAATCTGTTTATGGATCAATAAATGCGAGGGAGGTAATGAAGAATAAACCGAGTCTTCAACCAAGCATGAATGAATAAACTTCTCCATCATTGATTACGATGTTGAATCTCTTACAAACTCCTAAATGGCGTGAAATCTTCTTTGAAAGTGACGACAACCAGGATCAAATTATAGCGTAGTTGCATTGATAATGTATGTAATTTTCACAGATATTCTAGAGGGCATTCGTCTTATTCACTTTTGTCTCGTTTGGAAAGTGCTATTAAATTATCATCTTGGTTGGTTCAGAGAGGAAATAACAGGTATTTCTTTAGAAATATAAGGAGAGCTACCCTTTCCCTATATTTTATGCAGATGTTATGCCGACAGTAAATAGAGTTTCGGGAGGACTTTTAAGACTCTAGAAAGAAGATACGACTGCTCTGAGTAGTCACGCAACGTTTGAATGAAATACAACAGCTTCGCATTGGTCGGAAGCCTATCAATAAAAAATGTGCTCCATTTTACCGCCAATTAAAATTCCTAGTTCCCATTTATGTTATCCGAATACATTAATTACGCTAATGGATTAGGACTTCGGAAGGTACAGTTTTAAATTAGATGCACCCTCGTTTGCATGGAGAAAGAGATAAAACCCATTCAGAAAACAACACCCTCAGTACTCCCTACCGGGATTCAAACTGGTAATCCAGTACAACATGAGGTTGATACGTCAGACCATGCGGGTTTCCTTACCAAGCCAGTTTAGATGTGGTTACTTAAAGTCCCCCCTTCTCATCCTGTTTCTGTACTCACTCGTTAGGGTTAGCGTTGTTGTACTTGGACGGCGAGACTTCTCATGAAGTCACTGTAGTTTCTGCTCATCATCTGCTCCATGTGCTTGATGTGACCACCAGGCAGAGAGGAAGGGCTCGAACCCCGGTCTGCTCCCACAAGGCCAGGAGGGGTGCCGGGGTACGACGAGGAAGGGGTGGCACTCCTGGACGACGAACTCGCGTTGTCCGGGGTGATGGCGCTAGCCGCACCAGCCGTCGTGGTGGTTGTCGTTGCGGTGAAGGTTGTCGTGGTAGAGGTTGGACTCAGCCTCTCAGTCTTGACCTCGTCGTTGTTGTTGTTAGTGTTGTTGTTGTTGTGGATGTCGGAGCCACCGTTCATCGTCACGGAGCTCAGGTTGGTATGACTGTTATTGTTGCGACGCTTCCCCCGGGTCTTAGTTGGAGACACCGTGGAGGAAGGGGGTGTGGCTGCTGCCGTGGTGGGCGTCGCCGACGTTTGCTGCTGGTGGTTGGGTTCGGTGGCGGTGGGCGTCGAATCACTTTCACTTTGACCTTCACCTGGAACAGAACGCATATTTTATAGATTCTATTTTGTAATTATTGTACATTACACTAAACAAAGGTAGAGGAGCAAGGTTTGACCCCAAAGTGATTAACCAGTGAATATCTGCATCGGTGGTCACATAGTCATAAGTGTCTTTCTTGAACTAGACTTGATTGGTGGGGGTGGTTCGAATCCCTGGACGGTCAAGGTTCTTTTTGTGGCTCCTTAAATCTAGAACAGATACATCACCCAGCCCCCAGCTGCCCATTCATCACTGTCAAATGGAACATCCACATGTCAACAATGATACATTTTTTGGCCATGCCAGGAATCTAAGCCAGGACCCCTTGGCTCAGTGGTAGACAAGCTATCGACTGAGCTATGGCTTCGAACGATATAATTTTAACCACACATTAAGTTGACCGGCGATAGTTAACTGGCGATAGTTGCCTCGTGTGAAACTGCTTTTTGCAGCTCTGAGCCATTTTTTTAGAGACCTCAAAAGAGTTATTAGATTTCACCTGTCATATAAGAAATAATTTAACTCTTACCGGTTTATCTAAGAGAGGTTATTGTATTTATTTGTTTGCTCCAAGACTCACAACCTGACGGAGTTATACGCCTTTATCTGCACCAATAGGATAACGAATGAAACTGCGTGGTGGATGATTGGGAAAATCATTTAGGAATATCCACCTTGAGTTAACCCACCCATGATTATAGTCTGATCTTCACTGACCAAACCAAACGAGATCGATGCCTTTACTTGCTTGTCCATTAATGAGTACTAACCTGTTATTAGGAAATGTGATAGAATTTAAGTTAAATGTCCTTTGACCACGATTGCAAATATGTATATCTAAGCCAGTGGCGCACCAAACGGTGCATTTAGCCTCCCCTTGCCCCTATGACCGTAAATAGGGTTAATACAAATTTAAATAATATTAAGTAGAAATGAAATATTTAGTGCTGAACTGGGTCCAGTGTTAAAGCTACATTTTAATACAGTTTTACGACTAAAGCTTAAATTTAACAAGTTTAATGTTGGATACAATTACCGATAGGACAAAAAAAAAGATAGCTAAAATAATAGCTTAGATACTGTGTATTCAAGATCACTTAGATAGTTTAAATCAATGCCCTTATTCCCTATAGAATAATTCTAATTAACTTCTAAAGGCATTTAATATTCATTCATTTTCTCAGTCATTCCGTGTTTAGGGTGTTGTGTTCCCCCCAAAAAATCCTCTGACTATAGCCTTGATTGGATACCTCCCCAAAAGTAAAATTCTGGGTGCACCACCGCTCTAAGCTAATGGTAATTTTTCCAGTAGACAACTGTGAGACAATGTCTGAGACCTTGTCGCAGTCTATTGTGCTAAATATCATAGTAAATGAGCCTTTTAGATTGGAGCAGCAATTTTCAACCTTTTCAACGCACAGTACACGAACAAGAAGCTCAAATAATGTCAAAACTTACCACTACTTTTTTAAAAGAGAGACTTTATAATAAAAAAACAACAGTTCTAACATTGTGTTTAAATGTTCAATAAGTGAACTTCTAACCTAATTGGGTTATTTTTTAAATAATGCTTATAATGGATTTCAAAAAATTTCCTTTTTTTCTTCAATTATTTTCTGGCTTCTTTCAACCTTCCCCCAAACTACCATGTCACCCGGGTTGAAAGACGCTGCCTTATAACAGTGGTGTTCAACTTGGGGTACGCGAACCAATCTTAGGGGGGCCGCAAAACTTTATATATATATATATATGTATATATGTGTATATATCGTGATGAACACTAAGTAATCAGGGCTAAATTAAGGGTTAGGCATAAGAGAGCCGGGCATGTGATCTGGGACCACCATTTTCTCAATATCTCTATAGCTCTATCTTCATACATCTATCTATCTCTATATCTATATATGTATCTCTCTATCTGTATATCTCTCCATATTTATATATATCTGTATATCTCTTTATCTATCTTTATATCTCTATTTCTCTAGCTTTATATCTCTAGTATATATTTCTCTATCCATATATCTCTATCTATATCTATATATCTCTCTTTCGCTCTCTCTCTCTCCTTTGTGAGATTCTTATCTTGGCAGCTAGCCTTACGATATCCAATAATATATTTGTTATTTAATAACTTTATTCCTCTTTTGCTCACTTAAAACTCACTACCCAAATGTGCTTATATAGAATATGTATAGCCTACATTATGCACCAAGAGCTTTGGGGATATAAAGTTGAATATAAATTATATCTGGGGTAAGAACATAGAAGGTTGGATACAACTTCCTTAGACCAGTAGACCGGCGAAACAGGCTATTTCATCAAGGTCTATTCCGTACTCTTAGAGTGGATCTAATCAATCATTGAGCTAGATTTGTTACAACATATTAGGTTTGAATCCAAGTCAAGTTAAAAATTAGGTTAAACCGTCAACCATGCTAATATCGACACCGGTTGGTACGAGGAGTGGGTGGTCAGGATCATCTAATCTTGTTTGCTTTTGACGAGAACAGGATTTTAATCTTAACCAAGTGTAATGAATGTGCTATTTTCTGTGTGATTTCCCACTATCTTCTCCACAAATTAGGGTACATTATTTATAAGTCCTACCCTACACATCCTTCAGCAGTTAATGGGAATATTCTAACAGACCGGATGGGTATTAGGACACATTGCATTTAAAAAAATATTAAAATAATCAAACTTTAAAAACAAATCTACAAAACTGTATAAAGTAGTTCAATATAAATCAAACTTTGAAAATGGCATAGACATTAAAATTGTTTTTAGAATTGTATTTCATGACACTATTTTATATTCAATTTAAAATTTGGAAGGCAGAAAGGGAAGGTCAATTAATTACAGGAATAGCGGTATTTTATGTTGAATGGAGAAGTAACAAAGCCGTTCTGTTGCATCCATGTGTTTAAACAGTGTGCGGTGATAATTTCGTAGTTTAGTCAAACAAAGGACTATATTCAGAGATTGTATTTAATCTGTACTTTCTGTTCAGTTATAAATCGTATGTTAGTGTAAACAAAACTATTTTTCGATGGCAATATGAATCGCACACAATGATCCATTTGTATACTTATGGCCCAATTACCCAAAAAATACTCTTTTAAAATGTAACATTTTTAATATAGTCTCCATATTCCCAAAATAGATTGTCTTTCTTTAAAAACCGAACAAACGTGAGATGAAGATATGATCAGAGAGATTGCCGACCGTGGGACCTGGTGGTTTCCAAGTTGATGTAGTTTTTACGATCGTTTAGTTGTCAAGCCGACCCAACCGTTGAGAAGTGTTCGCTAATCGGGGAGCTGTCTAGATAAATGCGGACCGTGTCTTATTGCAGTTCTGCTACATTATGTTATTAAAAACATCCTCTAGGCAGAGGTTCCAGAAGCTATTTGAAGGGAGGGGCTCAACTGATAGGGAGTCCAGAGGTCCTGCCTGAACCAGAGTTTTACTCTCTGGATGGCTTTAGAGGCTATTTGAAGTGTTCTTTCCCGGTATTTTTTTAATCAGATGCCTAATTAAAGCGGTACGGATTGTAATCGTGATAATGCCATGTGATTGAACACTATTTATAACGATATTAAGTAAACAAGACTTTTGATGTTGCACATGGTTTATTAAGATGATTACACCGTCGGTACGAAGATATTGTATGAAATGATACAATTTTCGTTGAACTACAGATTATTTCCTGTGTACTCTATGGATTTAAGTTAGTGGCACTGTGCGTGTTCATAGTAACAAGCGGCTTATATATGATCTACCCCTTACCTCTTGGACCCCTTGTCAATAGTGTCAAAACCAACTAATAGAAAGACTCCTGGGAATACGATGTTGTGAAGGCTGGCTTCCTATTGGGTATAGGGAGCCAGCGTCATTAGATCTTTTCAATACAACGGAGTTGATAAAAAAAGTTTAAAGCTTATTACATTAACATTATTTCTGAAAACGCGTGATTTCCCATGGATGAAGTATTAAAAGGATAATTTTCTTATAGCACTTTAAAGAAAATTACACTTCATCCTTGACTTTTAGAATATATTATAGGGGTTCAAAACAATATCATTACAAAGTGTACATATCAAACTGATCAAGGTTCATATTGTGGAAAGCAACCGAATGGATTTTTAAACTAAGATTAGTTAAGTACTTAGTATTTTTCTTACAAATCGTGAATGCAACATAATCAACTATAATATCACAACAATGTTTAATGTAGGTTTAAAAATCATAATATATTTTATTCAAACCAAATCAATAAAGATTGTTAATATAGGTCCAGCTTTTTAATTTTACTAGGGCAAAAATAAAATTTGAGCTTTGGCTGGAAACCCGCCTCGTGTCCAAATTAAACTTAAAACCCAAATGTGAAATTTTATCAATTTGTTCTTAACAATGTCAAAAGTGTCAATAAGTATTAACCCTTGGATTTACTACTCCTATATTTTTTTAATTTAAGACAGTCACAAATAGGCCTAATGTTATTTACTATATTTTTGTGAGTTTTTTGTGGTAGAATATATTATTTTTATTTTAGTATCGCGTTTTACTACCCGTTCAATTCACACGCTTAATATATTATATAAAATGAAAAATTAGGAATTTCATTTATCTATTAAATTAATTTTAAATTTATGTCTTTATTACTTAAAATTACAAACTAATTGTAGCAAGGGTCACCAATTATTTTTGTGCACTTGTGTGTTAGGGGCTACTTGCCTGCAAAACCTCAGCTTCCTAAGTCTTCTGAGTTTTTGACTGGGCAGAGGGACTGGTAATTATTTTAGTAGCGATACTACCAGAATGACTACCATGTATTCATTCCAAGGAGTATAACTATGTTTTTATTTGCGCCAGTTAAATTTAATATTATTTTTACAGAAGGGTTGGTTTAGCGAACTAATCCTAGAGTTAGTGTAACCACATTTGTGTGGGGGAAGAGTGTAAATACATTTAAGGAAAATCTAATCATACTACACAGGAGTGGAGTTTTATTTGGGCCTACCCATCACTGGCGAACCAGGGCGGGTATATGAGCCAGACAATTAGCTCTCGTGCGCATTGGTGTGGTTATGTAAAGAATGGTGGAGAAGTCCCCGTGTCCCTTGTGCCATGCATTCCTTTGTAATTCATGCATGAACTGAGGTTTATATTTAGTCCAAAAGCAAACATCTCGGCGCGTGAACTGCAATATATCTCACCAATATCGACAACCTAAGCCAAGAACCAGTTAGATAGTATTGCCAACCAACTACCTATTTAAATAACATGTTTATTAGCGCTAGGAATATGGGGAATTCTTGGTCATCCTGTATATGGTAGTTTAGATGAAGTTTTAAAGGAAAGGTGATGTAAGAACCCTCCCTAATGCATCCTGCCAGGAGTCGAGCCTCGAACTCCCAACCACCAACAAATGCGTGAACCTGACTAATGTCTTGGGCCATCTGCCCATCGATGCGGCCTGTTGATTTCTCCAGCCACAACGGTATACTCTAATAAGGAGTATGTATGAGGAGGTTAGAGGAACTGCACTGCTGTCACGGAGGAGGTGGCAAATACCATACCTCCGATACTTACTTGAATCAAGTGAAGCCATCTGCAATGTAATTCTGGTGTCAGAGTCTGCTTGACCACAGCTGCAAGTGTATGGCTCAGACATGAACGCCGGTCATCACAAGTCTGTTATGTACACTATATTCTTGCGCTGTCATGGCATTTAGTTGGCGCGCCGTGTGAGCATATAGCTAGATAACCACTATACACAACTTGAAATTTACCGTGAACAAGTCGTGGGCAAATACTGGATAGGCCATTCAACCCGCTACCTTCCATCTTGCCACCATTGGGTCGACATCGGATTCTTCAAAATAGTCCCCTGTTTGATAGGTCTTCCCAATTTAGGGTCCCCGTATGTTGGCCATTCTTTGAGATGGATCCCCAAGTGAAAGCCCTTGATAACCTATTACTTGAATCGTTACAAGATTTTATTTTGGTGTATCCATTCGGGCTACCCGCTAATAAATACTAACTGGTTTAGATTGAGGAAGGCATAGTTAATAGAAAATAGATACCCGAATTTGCGTGGGTATGGGGTCCATTTGAAAACATTGCCTTAATATACCCGTCTGGAATTTGAACCCCAAACACCCGTTACCTGCAGACTAGACTAGATTTGCTTTAATCCACGTGCCAACTGCTATGTACTAAATTACTATTTCCAGGCCATGGAAATTAGGAGTTCCATAAGAAGTATTCAAAAAGTTACTGGACCTAATTATGTGTATCCTTATTAGAATAAAATAGGTGTTCTTAACTTATTAGTAAATCACTTTTGTCACATTGTGTATATAGATTGACAGCGACTATATAATTACTGAACCGACCCACGGAGGGTAAATAACAGCTGTAGATTCAAACATATAGTTTACTCTCTTCTAACTAAAGTCTGTTCAGCGTAGGAATTGTTTTCTGAAAGGCCTTTTTCCCTACCAGAAATCTATTATATAGTAGGATATTGGTAGGGAAAAAGACCTTTCAGAGAGTAATTCCTACCACGAATGGAGTATATTTGGTACATTCGCTTTGAAAAAGGATATGTGGCATGAGCTAAAGAATAGGTGGGAGGGTGGAACAAGGAAAATACCGATCTAAGCTTACGGCTGAAAACTTACTGTTCCAAGTTATCCATTAAGTAGCATATGTTATCTGCTATAGAATACTTGCACCTCTTAGATTTTACCAAAGCCAGGTAAGTTAGTTGAGTAAACTACGACTTCTCAGGTCAGAGTTCAATTCCAACTGACCACACTGAGGGTGACCTTTCACTTCCAATGTGATTTTATTTCATTTAAAGGAAGAATCCTTCATAGTGTGGTTCAACTTTAATCTTTAAATTGATCACTCTGACAAGTTTTTAAAAGAAATTACGAATAAGAAAGCAAATAACTGATATGATCAAGGAAATAATGGTTTTACACCGTTCAATCCTTTTAAGACAAATAATATGCATAGTGGAGTAGCTCTAGGATGGAAATTTTAGAACTATTAAACAAATTCTCAAGTTACAAAATGCAGTTATATTCATATGCCTTTATCGTTTATTATGGTGATGGCATCCATGAGGCATCAAAATCCCTTAAACCATCCTCAACTATCTTAAAACGGTCTATAGTGATCATTTTATAAAATAATATTTATTTAAGGAAATATGAATCGTTTTTCTTACAAATGACATTTTGCAGAAACATGGTTGAAAATGAGATAATTCCACCTTTTAATTGTATTAAATTATTAACATTAAATACAAAATTCTTATATTTTTAGTAATAAGGTGATAATTTTCACCTTCATTTTGTCATACATTTTATTTTAAAATGAAAAAAACAAAACCCTTCTTAAATAATGTGGGATTGCTGGACGTCTTTAACGCATCTCCAAGCTAAGGTAGTTCGCCCCTTAAGTTACAGATTAAAATATTTTTGAAAAATGTTGGAAATTGTGACAAACCATAAATGGTGAACTTTAGCTTCATTCATCGAGAATAGTGATGAGTAGTAGCTATGCTCTTAATAACATTATTCATACATCCCTTAATTTTGGTTTTGGTGAACCAGAGCTATAATTTTAAAAACTATCTTTGAAACGAAACATTCATTAGCCCATAAGCTGATTGCACAAACGAACGCAATCTAATTATAAAACGCAATATTTGCTTAAGAGCGATCATAATATATGTGAGAATAAATTACATACTTTGTTACAAAAACATAATACGAATATATAAGGAAAACGAGCATTAGAGTTTAACAAAGAGCATAAATGAAATAATAGGTTAAAGAAATGGATTGGTCCACGTAATTACCTGCCATATATCTGTTTTTTAATACAATAAAAAGTTGTTTTTTCTAATATTTTGGGAGATTTTGAGCCCCTTAGTTCTTGTATCAAATTTTAAAATTTAAAATTTTCATTATTTTATGATTATATAGCGTGATTTTTGTAGGCCTATATGATTTCAAATACTTCAATATTCTACTGCAACTAAGTGTTTTTAAGCTCTCCTCTCTTATTTTCCAAATATTAGTTAAAAAAATTAAATTACTTTAATACTCTTCTAGTTATCTGTAGTATTCCATCCACTCTCCTGACAAATTTCAAATTTGGAAATTTACATTCCTGGACACTCACCCCCTCTCCCCGGCTAGACCCCACTGCCCCCCTCCCAACCCATTATACTAATCCTTGTTTTTAAAGTATAGATGTTCATACTCTTATGGTTACTTAAGGTTGTCCCTCTGCATGTCTGTAAATATTTCAATTTTATACCGTATGGGAAGTGTTATTTTATATTATACGTTTAGGAAATTATTATTTTCCAGAGTGTTGGGGGTCACTCATACCTGGATGCAAAATTTCTATCTTCTACTATAAGTGAGGCGTAGTTTTTTTTACATAAGTTTTGGAAGATTCAAAAACCCTCATTTCACCCAACTTCACTTAAAATAGCGAATATTTCATAAATATAGGGTATTCCCAGCATTTTAAATGCTATATATAAGAAAGAAGTACCGTGTCGTGGCTGGCTTTGCATGACTGACTCGTTTTCAAAGTTATACAATTCAGTTTTCATAGGAAGATGCCTTTATAAATAGAAACATAGTTTGTTGCTTACAACATTTATATTTTATTATATAAGGCATTGTTAACTGACTGTCGCATTTCACATTTAAGGACGAATAGTCAAATGCGTCTAATTACTAAATACTTTTAGCACGAGTTTTTTCATTGGGAAGAGCTTAACATTTTATAGGAACACAAGATTATATAAAATGACTAGCTGGTGGGCAAGTGGATCAATCCGTTAGCCTCGGCTACTCTGGTTTTTTAGTGATAGGAAGGATGTTATTCGAATCCAGGCTGGGTGTAAGTGATACAGTGGAGCGTCGTTAATCCGGATCTATCGGGACCGGGACCCATCCGGATTACTGAATTGTCCGGATTTTCAAATGTGCTTTCAATAACTGTATACATACGCAATGTATTGACTAGAGGATACATGACGCTAGGGAGTCTACTGTATTGCAAAATAGAGCCTGAAGGCCTCGAAAAATACAGTACACAAAATATTTTAATAAAGTATATTGAATAAGAACATGTACATTATGTAATTTAGATTAGTAACTCTACAATACATTTTAGAAAAAAAAACAAGAATCTACAGTAATTAATGGAAACTTACTGGGTACAAAAGTCCTTAATTGTTTTTTGTACAAGACTTGAAATGCTCTCACCACCGATCCGGATTTGCAACGCTCCGGATTTTTGACGTCCGGATTTCCGACGCTCTACTGTAATATCATTATATCGGGGCCTTAACAACATTTATAAATATAAGTTCATTATATATAATAAATTCAATATTATTTGACTCTTCTTTCTTGAGTTTAGGATGTCCATGCATTGCAACAATTTCTTACCGCAGACAGACAGACAGACAGACACGCAGGAGTCTTGTACAAAACAAGGTCATGAGGTGGAGGTAGGGAATAGTTGCAGTACCGAACATTTGGAATAAAGGGATCCTCTACCAATTGTCTCTTCACCAACAGTACCCAGTTCAGGCCCCCAATAAGATGATACCACGTCAAAATTTCAGTCAGTTATGTTAATTATATCAGGTGTGATCTTAGATAAACTGTTGGAAACAAATGAATCTATGATATATGAATCAAATCAATAAAATAATAAAACACTAACCCATCTAGATATTGTAACTGCACACGTATTTAGATATGTTTCCCAGGTCCCTTGGGATAGAAGCGACATCTAACGAACTGTGGCATCAACCTTAGGACGGTGATCGTCTTATGGTGAGACAGGCTCTTCCCCCTCAAAACACATTTTATTGGAAATATGCAGATAGCCTGGCCGGATAGTAAATGAAGGCATCTCGTTTGTTGTTGACCTCGTGGGTGATCCTCGTTCCCTGTTTGCACGTGTGAAATAGCTTGACCGTCATGTGCTGTTTGTTTTTCGTGACAGTTGCGGACATGCGTGCTGTTAATAAGGTGGCAACGATTACTAGAACAAACATGGCGATACCTGTAACCTGGTCGTCAACAAGAGCTGCTACGGTTCCATTTACATAGGACAAACCTTATCTGACATCTATAAACACTAGCAGATCTACTTTCACATATTCATACGTCAAGTCATGCTTTGTTTGCTGTCGCTCCTGATACCTATAAAATAACACTAGTACCTAACATAGTCTAGTGTTTGATGTATTTTCTTCAGTGCTAATTCTATGAAACTTTGGACTAAGCGCACTCAAACAGACGAGTTTGATTATTCATATCCAATATGATCATGGATTGATTTGACACGAATTTTTAAAACTGTAAGTTGCAGCAGTATAAAATAATAAAAAAAAAGTTTGGATGCATCCTCTCAATATTTGAACTAATAGTATTTTCTTTGAAAAAATTATTTTATGTTTTTCCTAATAATTTAATGGTTATTTTATGGCACTTCACAATTTTGTTTAATTTTTTCCTACTCCGTCTTACCATCCGTCAGAATAATCAGTATATTTATACCTGATCTAAAGGAATAAGAATATGGAAGGTAGGGAGGGATATACCTGACCGGGATTCCAGCCCCAAGCCCCAGAACCACAAACGAACAAGACCAAATGAAACAAACTCTTGGCCCACGTACCACCAATGCAGGTATTTTACTTATTTATAAGTAACATCCCATAATACTTGTATCTAGGACTGATTGGTTAAATAAATTCACTTAATTTGAAATTTATATGAATTAAAAACTGATATTTTATTTTATTCAGTTGGTAAAAATTGTAAATGTAGACTAATATCATGGTTGAAGAAGAATGTTAAGACACTTTATCTGTGCCGTACCACTTATTATTGACTCTAACACTAATAGCAGTTTTGTTTACAAAGCAGTCGTGTCTTTCACAAGACTGCAATATACATTACACCTAATCTATTGAAGCAGTAAAACAAATATTTAAAATATTCAAAAGTGTGTGTGTGTGTGTGTGTGTGTGTATAGGGTTCAAACAACCAATCATTTATAGGCCTAAATAATTTATTTTAAAATGATTTGATGAAAAGTTTGGACTTTTAGAAAGCATCACAAATTAGCTTGTTGCCCAATGTAAGGAATTATACGAAACTACAATAAAATATTCATTAACTATTATTGTCGTTGTGTTAACAACAAATTACTGTTCCAGGATGCTCAAACAAACACAAAAGGGCCAATGGTGTCTGGTGCCTCAAAATAATATCAATTTTTTTACTAATGTTCTAGGTAGGTTTGGTTGGATCGGAAAAGTACGTTGTCCCCATAAGCAGATACAGTAATATAAATCTACTATCAATATGTAGAAATAAAGACTGTACAAGTGGTCACCAAGGCTCACTGGTAGAAATACAGAATGTACAACTGGTCACCAGGGCTCGCTGGTAGAAATACAGAATGTACAACTGGTCACCAGGGCTAGCTGGTAGAAATACAGAATGTACAACTGGTCACCAGGGCTCGCTGGTAGAAATAAAGAATGCACAACTGGTCACCAGGGCTCGATGGTAGAAATCTCTCTTGGGAGACTGTGCTTGTATACATAACTCTTTGTTACCCGTCAAGTTGTCAACAGAGGAGAGCTAATTAAGATGCAAGGACAGTGGCTGGTTAGTCTCTAGGGAAGAAGGGCTCCTTTTTTATCTTCTTCCCCATCCTCCTTTTCTCCTCACACACACTGGCTAGGACAAGGAGACAATGAATTCACAGGGACTGATGTCTGGTGTCCAAACCCCCAAGTTGGTGCTTGCTTGCTTGCTCTCTTCGAAAAATGGTGGCGTTTTATTTGAGCCTTGTTTAATATCCTCAATTTGCCACGTGGACTCAGTTGACCTGACGTATCAGACTGGAGTGCAAGTGTCGGGGATATCAGAGCTCGAATTCTGATCAGACGTATTCAGAGTATTTTTCCTTAATGGCTTACCATTCTTCCTTTACGCAAATTTAGGTACACTTCCGCTAAATTCTACATTCCTCATCTGTGACCTACAGAGTGAAAATACGTGGATATCCTGGATAGATAGGAACATTAATACATAACCCCAATTACAAAACGGATGAAAACCAAATCAGCCGCTCGTTCACACCATATTCAATTTCTTGTTCACCCACTTCGGTGGCCGCATAGTCTAAGACAATACTCTCGCAATAAACTAAAGTGCCGATAACAGGGAAAAAGTGGTTGAATCCCAGCCGGGTGTAGTGGGGGTGATTTTTCCCAAATAGTTTCTCGTTGTTTCTCCACACAAATGTGGGTACATTCCCTCTAGATTCAACCTTCCTCGTCCCTAGCCCATTAACATAATCAGCTATCAACCTGTACGTTACACTATGAATCGCCTACCACTATCTGTAAAAAGAGGCAGCTACAGAAGCCCCCTTGATCTGGCTTAAGAATACATAAATACTGATCTTAGATGTCATACTTATTGTTAGCTTCCAGATATATGTCATCAAATGTTTGTAAGAATATCGTGGCCTGACAGCTAAGAGAATAATGCTGATAGGTGACCTGATGGTCTAGTGGTAAGGTGTCAGACTTCTGTGCTGAGGTTCGGGGTTCAATCCTCGGTCCTGGCACAGATTTATCTGATTGCCAAACCCTTCCTTCACCTCTGGCAAGACGTGTATTAATCACAACTTGTGAATGTGTGGAATGCCAGGCCTCCACCGTGGTTCGGATCCCACGTTAAACTGTAGGTCCTCCATTTCATCTCACAATCACCCTACCATTACACATTAGCGTAAGTGCGTATAACGCGAACGGGTAGTAAGATGCGGTGCTAATAATAATAATAGTGTTGATGAAATACAATCCACTTACTGAATCAACTGGTTATGGCCTTGTATAAACTAAAGAAGGGAAGTTTACCCAACCCTGGAGCGTGACAGGGTGCCACTTTTGTGTCGAAGGTGTCTGTCCAGAGGCCAGGGTAAAAACCCACGATACCTGCTGAATGCTAAGGGCCCTTGTCTCTGGTCTCCTGAGGACGTTTACTACCTGTTTGTCATTCAGCCTTGTCAATACCTCCTTTCCTCACCAACAGCGGCTTGGACTGTTCTCCACATGAACGTCTGGTCTTGCATCACAAGGTCTCCCCCAGAATGTGATACTGGCCTCAAAAAATCATAACAAGACGTTCCACATGTCGGCATTCAACGATTATAGCGTTAGGTTGAGAATGTGTGGAGCGCGAGTTAAAATGGGGATGCAGTTAACTAGAGAAAGGGTCAGTGTTTTTGTAGTTTTTATGGCAAAACGTTTTTTGCCAACATAAATAAAATATGTAATATATTTCTCCAGTAGAAACATATAGTTTAATTTTCTTCATATGTTGATATCAATAGTTCTTGAATATCTGCCATGACAGTTTATTTTTTATGAAGATAAAAAGTAGTCATTAAATTCCAGGACACCCCGAGAGATATTCAACAACTGTTGACACACCATGTTAAGAAAATTAAACTATGTTTCTTCTGAAAAATGTTATTATTTATTTCAACCAAAAAAAAAGTGTTGATACAATAACTGCAAAAGCACTGCCCTTAACTTTCAAATTCGATTAGATGATACGCTAATCCAAATATATTTACCTCCGCCTTGAAGGACTGTCTATAATATATTTGTGGCCAGCAGTTATTACATTTTACTAGACTATTAACATTATTTCATAATTATTGATGTATATGAAAAGTAACAGTTGCCGATCACGTGACATAGTATGAACCATGAACATTTATTGGTAGCATATACAACTTCTAAAAAAAGTTTCTTCCTGTTTACAGTCCAATTTTCATAAAAAGGGCATTATCTAACAGCTATATAAGTTGCTATATATATTTTCATATATTCATACGTCAAGTCATGTGATCTACAGCTGTCAAATTTGAGATATATGGTCAATATAAAAAATCACTAATAATATAATAAATTTTATCAGTTTTGACCACAAAAATTATGTAATAATAATATTGCAGCAATATCGTGGGAATTGAAATATATTTTAGGATTCTGGAAGGTAGAAAATGTATCAAACATTTAGAAAAAGTTTCTAAAACTACTTTAATACGTAACGTAAATTTGTGCCACTTTTGGTAGATAATACCTATCAACTACCTCTAATAAGGGCGCTTTCAAGATTTACGATAGTACCTTAAGGGGTGGGTGGTTTGAGATCTACCTATTTTAGCTGACAAGGGGGGTGGGGAGTCAGAACAATGCTAATGTAATACAGAGAGAGACGAGCAAGAATGGACCAGTGACCCAGCCACAATAAATGGACACACAATAATTAAAGGTGTCGATCCAAGGACCTTGGCCATCAGACTAAAAGTAGTTTATAGTTTTTATAAACTATTATTATTAATGTATTTTATAATATTATAACTATTTTAATATAGCGTAAGCAAGACAGGGCGTGGGGGCAAGGCGTTTGCTTATTTTTGGGGAGGGGGCTAAATATGACCAAAAAGGTGATTATGTGATCTTGAACGCCCCATAATAATACTAATAATAATACAATTGATCAATAGTTGACCACAAAATTGTTTGTTTTTAGAAAAAGGTCTAGCTAAGATCCTAATAACTTAATTTAACCTAAACATGAGTATTTCATCATATTTACAGGAGTAAATTGTTTACTCAAATGAATGCTCTATTTGACTTATAATAATCCATTTAAAGCCGTGTGGGAACAACCAGGAATATAGGCTATCTCTCAGTGGTAGCAACCAGGAATATAGGCTATCTCCTAGTGGTAGCAACCAGGAATATA
>CABFWB010006195.1:0-11718 GCA_902151455.1 Timema bartmani
GTTCATTGGCGTCAAAAGGCTTGGTGTCACTCTCACTAGACAGGACTACCGTTTAATGGCGTCAAAAGGCTTGGTGTCACCCTCTCATTAGACGAGACTACCGTTCAGTGGTGTCACAAGGCTTGGTGTCACACTCTGAATAGACGAGACTACCGTTCAGTGGCGTCAAAAGGCTTTGTGTCAGCCCTGTGAACCTCCTCCCATAACAGACAACACGGAAGTCATGTTTTTTTGTCCTAATAATATTCAAATCGTAATTCCCGCATATCTCTGAAATTATTGGCAATAGTAATTACATAAACAACATGCAAAATTAACAAATACCTTTAAATTACAAATTCATACGCGGAGACTATATGTATTTACATTTACATAGTTGTGTGTGGTTAGAGTGAAAATTCTTTAAGAAAGCAAGATAATTTGAAATAAAAACGTTTTAGAACTACATCAAAATTAAATACATTTTAACTCGTAAAACTTTACCTTTACAAGAGATACATTAATGGATTAGGTCCGCATAATCAATAACGGCCCAAATAATATAGCAGTTGGAGACAAATGCATATGGAAATATTCTCACAATCTTGTAGCTATAATAAGCCTATCAAAACATTTGACAACATTAGTTAATATAAAACACCAGCAGCAACAAAAACAATAGCTCGTGCTTGTATCGCGTGCGAACATCTTCTTATAACTGGTCCCCATAGAATTTTTTTATATAACTTAGTGAAAGAGCCATACAAAATATTATTTTGTAAACACGTGCGTATGAACACACCGAATACGGTTTGTATGACGTCGACCGTGCTGATTTCGTCCTGTACGCCATCTTAATTTATGAAGAGAAGGCAGCCATTTAGAAGATCAAGTTTGTGAAGCATTTCAGACATCGTTTCCACAGGAACAAAAAAAAACCCATCCAAACAGTTATTTTCATAAGTTCTTATTTCAATAAATGTAAAAAAACACTTAAAGGAAAAAAGTAATTAAAAACAAATTGTTTGCTGTAAAAGTTTTGACTGCCAGAAGTTACAGGAGTTCAACTTATTGTTTGACACCTAACGAAAGTGACCATATAATAGTCACTCATGTAGGCTATCCATTCGCCAGTTACCACCACTACTAATCTGGACACACAATAGGGCCTAAATATTTGCGTATAATCCTAACGGGTAGTAAGACACAGTGTTAGAAAAAAACTATTTCCTAACAGTAAAATGTAAGCCTCCGAGCCAGTCCTTTGTCAGACACACATCACGATGTAAGCCTCCGAGCCAGTCCTTTGTTAACCACACATCACGAGGTAAGCCTTGTCAGACACATCACAATGTAAGCCTCCGAGCCAATCCCTTGTCAGACACACATCATAATGTAAGCCTCCAAGCCAGTCCCTTGTCAGACACACATCACAATGTAAGCCTCCGAGCCAGTCCCTTGTCAGACACACATCACGATGTAAGCCTTGACAGTCCCTTGTCAGACACACATCACAATGTAAGCCTCCGAGCCAGTCCCTTGTCAGACACACATCACAATGTAAGCCTCCGAGCCAGTCCCTTGTCAAACACATCACAATGTAAGCCTCCAAGCCAGTCCCTTGTCAGACACACATCACAATGTAAGCCTCCGAGCCAGTCCCTTATCAGACACACATCACGATGTAAGCCTTGTCAGACACACATCACAATGTAAGCCCTGTCAGACACATCACACTGTAAGCCTCCAAGCCAGTCCTTTGTCAACCACACATAACTATGTAAGCCCCAAGCCAGTCCCTTGTCAGAGACAGATGACGATGTAAGCCTTGTCAGACGCACATCACGATGTAAGCCTCCAAGTCAGTCCCTTGTCAGACACACATCACAATGTAAGCCTCCAAGCCAGTCCCTTGTCAGACACATATGACGATGTAAGCCTTGTCAGACGCACATCACGATGTGAGGGAGCAGTATCCGGACCTACACAGGGAAGTGTGTAGCAGACAGTGTCTGTGAACGTGACCGTTACGTGCTGCCACGCCCTGCGCGTACGTGGAGGAGGCGAGATGTTTATTACCCGCCAGTAACATACACAGTGACAGCCAACACACATTTCCAAACATTCCTTTATATATTAGCCTCACTGGTGTAGTCCTGGTTATAGAAGTACCTGGGCGGTCATTCTCAAAGTTTAAAGTAACTTTATATTCAAACGCGTTAGATATATGTTATTTCGTTAGCACCGCGTCTTACTACCTGTTCAAACTATACTCAGGCTATAACATTGAGTTAGAATGTTAACGTTCAGCACTTAACAATATGTTTTAATGCTTTTATATAACCATACAGATACAAGATATAAAAAAGTAATGCAACTAAATCGGTTTTGGGGGTTGAGGATTAATTAAGTATTTAATTTTGTGAGAGATTAAGATACGTGACTATTACCTGGAACTGATGAAACTGGCGTCGAATCTGGGGTGGTCTTGAGATGAGATTGATGAATCTTCACACTATTAATATTAACTTCACACGCATAATTATTAAGAAACGTTTTAGAGTGGGATTTATCAGAACAATTAAGAGTGCAAAGACGAGAAATATGTTGAAGTTGAGCTGCGGTGTTTCATTGGGCCAAACACCTATCGAACTGTTTAAAATGTCACACAAAAACATAATTTAACACATGTACTTCAAAGTTAAAAAAGGTGGTAAATGGAAAATACGTAAACTATTTAGAATAATAATAAAATTAATATTAAACAATAGAAAAATAAAGAAATAAATACTAAACACAATCTCTTCATTTTATGATAACTCTTAAAGCAATGAATGAACAGAGTTAATTTTTGTTGTACTCAGGAACAGCTTCGTCCCTGACATGACGCGATTTTGTTGTGCTGAGGAACAACTTCGTCCCTGACATGACGCGATTTGTTGTGCTGAGGAACAACTTCGTCCCTGACATGACGCGATTTTGTTGTGTTCAGGAACAGCTTCGTCCCTGACATGACGCGATTTTGTTGTGTTCAGGAACAGCTTCGTCCCTGACATGACGCGATTTTGTCCCCGCAGCTGACCGGTGATGCAGCAACCAGGGTCTGAACGTATGGTAGTGGGTCCCATTGCTTCAAAGGTAGACCATTTAGTTCTACGAATATTAATGATGCAACGTGGTTATTAAGCAAAGAACAGCGCAACGGAGTTAAGTTTATTACACTTAAAATAAGTTCACACTCAGCAGAAATACAAGGAATTGATTTTAAGCAGTCTGGTAGAGGTTTAAGAGATTTTGGAATACGTTTCCCTCCACAGTCAACGTAGTCCAGATTTCTAGTATAAACTTTTTTTTTCAGTTTTATTCTGAAACGGGTGCAAAGGTTGTTTATGGCGTCCTCACCGTATGTAACTTCGGCCACAAGTCAGAGTTCAATATTTTAAAATCCTTCAGCAGTTTGGAATACTCTTAACATTCCACGCCTTGAAATGGTTGTGAAACATCTAGCTCTTAGATTGTCCATAATGCTGCTCAAGAATTGCGATCGATTTAATGAACGGTATCGCGGCTTCTTAGTAATTTCCTCGCCACGGAATTCCCCACTCTCAGCTGCTTGTAAACTTTCCATTATTCTTTCCCAGGGTCTGGATTTGATTGATTCAATAATTCGTACTGTAAAATATACCAGCTTATCAGCCCTAGTCCCTTGCAATTCTTCTGATAGATTTGCCAATTCTCCAAGTACGTCATACATTAAACCCTAATCACACAGAAAACCTTTCGCGCTCATTTGATTAAACATTCCCAAACATTTAAATCTTTCAGTGGTAGTTCGTGTTGGGTCGTTGGATGCATCCTTAAAGTAAACGATTGATGCTTGGTAGGCGTTCCAAACGGACTTACCTGTTCGAAAACTGCTAGACAGCCACCTAAAAATCTAGTATTTGGCCAATTTTTACTAAACTGAACTCCAAGTGTTGATGCGACAGCCATAGATTCTCTTGTGTTTTTAAGAGATTGACTAAATAACGCATATAATGTGTGCATAAATGCTTTGAAATGATTGATGGCTTTGATACCACAATTCACAATGGTGTCGATGACTGCTAGTTAAAGTCGATGATTTAAACAGTACCAAATTAAAATACCAGAAGATCTCTCACAAAGCATGGTTGCCACTCCTGACTTCCAGCCTAACATCACACTAGCACCATCACATATAAATCAAATCGGATGTATTTTCAAATACTCTTCTGTGAGTCCATGTGACTGGAGACTCAATAAAAGAAAATTTGTTATTATTTGTGCTCTTTGATCTTGAAATTCAATCAGACCGATACAAATATTCTCTCTTTCTATATTTATTGCAGTTCTTATGTAAATATTTAGTGTAGAAAGATTATTTAAGTTTTTGGATTCGTTAATTATAAGTGATATTTCAATTTCTCCAGTCATTATTTTAGATATAATTCTCTTTTTAAATGACGATGTTACATGGCCAATAATTTGTGCTGCACTGTAACGGAAATGGAGTGTTATCGCAATATCCAGATGATGTAGTTCCAACAAAAGAGTATGGTCAAAATATGGCATATCACTCTTTGTTGGGTAGTAAGCTGTGTTGAAGATCTTAACTGTTTCACAACATAGACGATGATAGGCATAATTAATTTAGATAAGAACTTGTGTGTTGAATTTTTCAAAATAAGTAATACAGCAATATTTCTGCACTAATTTATGTATGATGTAGGTTACAATATATGCAATCACAAGTAAAACTTATTATGATATTGACGTACGTTGGGCGCCTATTATTATGATATGGCCCCGCGTTGGGCGCCAATTATAATGATATTGAAGTTTGATAATGTAACTGCCCCGCGATTGGGCGACATTTATGACGTTATTGAATGTTTGATGATATAATTGCCCCGCGATTGGGTGACAATTATAATATTACGGACTGTTGCTGATATAATTGGTATTTATAGCTCCGTGATCGAGCGCCAATTATTATATTACGGTATTATTCACATATAATTGCCCCGCGATTGGGAGCCAATTATGATGATATGGAATAATATTTGATATAATTGGTATTTATAGCTCCGTGTTCGAGCGCCAATTATTGTGATATGGAATTTATTTGTGTAATAAATACAACTGTTGATGTTGTACACGCTTTATTTAAATAATGATTTCTTCCTTTACACTTTGTTTGAAATTAAACTATGTATTGTCTGTTGTTACTTCTCACTTTATCGTTGACACACATTTTCTATATTTACGTCTAGTCTAGCTATTTCACCGGCACTTTCTGTATGTTTACTCTATCTATTTCACCGGCCCTTTCTGTATGTTCACTCTGGCCCTCTCTCTACGTCTACTCTCGCTATTTCAGCGGCACTTTCTCTGTATCTTCATACGCACATATAGCTTATATGCGGACGTGCCCCTTGCCCCTTGGACCTCTCGTGACCAGTGTCAAAACTAACCAATCAGGTACGTCTCTGCGACAGGTGCATTGAAGGCTAGCTTCCTATTGGATATAGGGAGCTGGTTTCTCTTGCTTGTTTAGTAAATACTGCGGAGTTAAATTTTAACAATAATAATAAGTTTTAATGGTGAAATCCTTTTAAACTATTCTCCGAAAACGCGTGATTCTCCATGGATGAAGTATTAAAAGGATAATTTACATACGATACTTTAAAGAACAATACCTTCATCCATGACTTTTTAAATATATGAGAGCAGTTCAAATCAATTACGTTACAAACTTTTGAGCGTATTTAGCTACCGCTTGATGTTAGTTAAAATGGTTGAAATTTTACACACATAATTTTTTTACATTGAGGAACACTTTTGGGGGTCAAAGCATATAAATTGTTGATTTTTTTTTTAAAAGTATTATTAGGACCGCCCTAATAACTATACATACATGACTGTATAGTATGTATAAATATCAATGAAACCCTTTTTCCTCCTTGTACACGGGTTTGGTGATACGTTCAACTGTTGAATTAGGGCGGTGAATCTTATTATCAGTGATAACTTTCTTGAGAGTATGTTGGTTGACATTTTTTATTTCACTTTTAGTCATTTATTATTATTATTATTATTATTATTATTATTATTATTATTATTATTATTATTATTGAATCTCAAAGGCAAGTCGACACACTAAGGTCGTTATCACTTAAAATAAGAATAATAACTAAAATAAATTGGAAATCCGTATGGTAAAAGCAAAATAGATGATTATTTAAAATAGAGTGATTAAAAGATCGAACAAAAATATATTTAGATTGACTCTTAAGATAGACAAGTACCGAAAGATATACTCTAGAGAAATACGTGTAAAATGGCGATATAGTGGTGTATGAAACTTTCGCGTGATAAAAAACGAAGGTCACCTTTAAACTAAAGAGCCAGGCGGATAGGGGCATATTTACGACACTCCACCAAAATGTGGTACACACTAAGGGGAGCATCGCAAAACTCACACACTGGAGGTGGATCCCCTCTTAATAAAAATCCGTGGGTTAGAAATGTATGCCCGACGCGGAGTCTCGTCACGATGACCTCCTCTCTTCTAGACTTTCGTATAGAAGAGGGCCATCGCGACACACCGTCCCTTATGGGCCGCAGCTTGTTCTGAGCAGGGGTCGAAACCGACTGCTCGTGCCAGGTGCGTAAGACCCCACGCCGAAGTTTCATGACTAACATTTCTACAAATGTCTCCCTACTTCTTAAAAATGTATTTTAAGTTATTTTGTATCCTTTAACTAGTAGTTCTGTGGACAGTAGACATCGCTCCCTCCATGTGCTTATCGTTACTACAGTCGTAACATTTCTCTATGGATTTAAAGTTCATACTTTTCCCTAGTGTACAAGTTAGACAGAAAACATGAATAATAAATAGTAATAGTAAATAGTAAACTAAATTCATATGGAATAGTCGTTGTTCACTCAGTTTAAGACGTCATCGTCACAATATGTACCTTCTTTTCCAAGGTTCAAAGAATAAATATCAAATCTTGTTAAAATTGGTCCACGCATTTGGGAGTAATTGAGGAATAAACAGACATAATGCATGTCAAACGGCTGAGTTAAGGCAGGACCTCGCTCTGCCCAATGTATATGTTTGGTTTATCTGCTCAGATGTAAGATGACACGTCACATAAGCCTTGCTGGTATGATTTCACTGAGTGTACACACATAATTGAGGCAATGAACGAGATGACACATTGTCTACTAATGCATGCATAATTTTGACATTTCCGTGCCAACCCGTGGTTGTTCGAGATCGTAATCGCCGTGACCTGAAATCTATCGGCTGCTCAGAGAATCTGATGGTTAATATGGTGCACTCTTGAGTGAAAGGTTGATCTATAAACTACGATAAAGTGACCGGTCGTTGTTTTATGCTCCAGCGGTGCTCCGATGTTTACATTTATTGCCTTTAGTCTGTTTTCAAAAATAACCTTTACTAAACACGAATGAGCTCTCATTTTAAAGATTAAAAATTATGTTTTTGTTGGCCTGCTGTGTATATATTCATATTTATATAATTGATCGAGTGGATCAAGGGTCCTGTGTTAACCTGACCGTTTGGCATTTTGTCCATCTTTCTTGTCTGTTCCGCGATAACTGCCTAATGCCTGGACCAAATTTTAAAGAACCTAGGCCAACAATGTACCGTATGTAAAGATTTTTTATTCATTTTGACAAAAATTGCGAGACTGACGTCATAAATCACGTGAACAATGGTTATTCTCTATGAATATAAGAGTTGCATTAATTTGTTTCTGTCTAATTTGATTAGGGAAAATATCAACATAAAATCCAAAGAGAAATCTTAAACCTGAAGTAACGATAGTAGCATGGAGCGAGCGAGGTCTTCTGTTCACAGAACAAATAGTATTTACATATAGGAAGGATAGAATAATTATGTTCACCAGCATGCATACAATGCATACAATACAATACATTATACAATACATGAATACAATTACATAAATAAGTTACAATACCATACATATAATACAATACATACAAATTTACAAAAATAATACAAAAATTACAAAAATACAAATATACAAAAAATACAAATACACACACACATACATACATACAATACATACATACATACATACATACATACATACATACATACATACATACATACATACATACATACAACGCACACATACATACACGCACACATACATACACGCATACATACATACACGCATACATACATACATGCATACATACATACACGCATACATACATACATGCATACATACATACATACATACATACATACATATACACACACACATACACACATATACACACATATACACATACGTACTTACACACATACGTACTTACACACATACGCACACACACACACACACACACACACACACACCAAGGTTTTTCAGTTTGGTGGTAAGAGGTCTGTTTGTAGCCAGTTGCAGTTTTTTCTTTGGTGGCGAGGGGAGTGTCTGCTTGCGGGGGTTCGTGGTTAGGTCTCTGACTGGAGTCGTCAAAGACTTTTTTAACATTATATCCGTCATGAATACATTTAAAGTGTCCTAAAACTTAAGGTGGGTTGCAGTTGTTATAAATGCTATAAGCCTCCGATAATCTAAGAGCTTAGGCGTTGAAAAGGAATATAACAATGAATTACTAATCACACTTTCATCGTGCCCTCGTTATGGCCTTGGAAATAACCCATTTTCACTCCACATCAGAGGGGAAATAATAAGTTTGTACAAACTGGACATGACATGATAGCTTGTTTAGTTTATTTTTCGGTACTAAGAGTCCCATTAGAGCAGATTATTGGGGATAGTGTTTCCCCTTTGCCCCTCCGCTAGGGGGAGGTGGTACCACCTACAACACTCACAAGAAATATTTTAATATATTCATACTTCAAGTCATTAGTTTTGTGGTTGTCACTTTTGAAAGATTGTATCAATTCTAATAATAGTAGTAGTAATAATAATATAGCTACATTTTGTCAATGTTGCGTTATTAGCATAATATGTTCCAAACCTGCCAACGTATCACGATCACATTCCAGACATTCCGTGACTCGACCCTGTCTCGCTGTCCACTGGTTGCGCCATGCTAGTGTTACCTACCTCACAGGAGTAGAGCACAACTCGAGATTTGGACATGACGTCATCTGAATCACTAGTTCGTGGGCATTAAGATCTATTTAATAAAACAGAACAACACCCATCGGCGTAACGATTCCAGAAACGTAGGGAGGTATATGTTTGGTTTCTTACTTCTCATCCGGGCTGTCCGCATGTATTCACACTAATTAGGAAGGAATCAGAGAGGTGGAATTTCAAAGGAATTGTTTCATCATTTTCGTGGAGAAAGTTTGTGAAACTATTCTCATTACATTTGGTGGAGATTCTAACCCCAGTTTCCACCTCATCGGTAGCCCAAATCAGACGATGATTACCCACCGATGCAGGTCATAGGCGCCCGCGACTGCGGGGGTGTTAAGCACCCCCAAAATTATGTTCAGGGGTGCGCCGCACCCCCCCTCCCCCCAATATTTCAGCCTTTTAAAAACATTAGTACGGTGTTAGTTCTATCTTGAATATAGGGTCGCGCTGCGAACAGTGTTTTATAGCGTAGCAAACAGCAGGTGCTGCCATCTGATATCCATGCAAGCGAGATTAAGTTGGTAGCACTCGCGAATCGACAGCCTGGCATTTGTCAACATGTTTCCATTATAGTTTGGTTAGTGGCAGTACCAGTATCGTATGTATTATTTTTGTGTTGTGCATGTTAGTTGTTTTCTTTTATCAAGTTTATTGACGTGAATACGTCTTTAAATTTGCTACCATACGGGGGCAATCCAAAAAACCTAATGATAACAAAATCGGGGGATACAGTTTGGTGTTGTAGTTTCGAATCTTTCCTCTACATCCAAAATTAAATTATACCACTGGATAGCTAAAGGATCAAATAATTAATTACGATAAGCGAGAACAGTGACGCATCGCGCGCGGTGGAGGGGGAAGCGCCGCCATTTTGAGGTTATTTTGCTGCGTATCGAGATTTGCAATTAGTATAACTTTTGACTCGGAGAAGCTACGATGTTCGTTTAGGTTTTAATCGTCAGCTGTCGTCAAAATCTATCGATTGTATATAAAACATTAGTTTAAAGTAGTCACAGTGAATATAATAAGGTGTTAGAATAAAAATATATTATCAAGATTTAACGTTTACCAGAAATCTCGATGTATCTTTTATGCCATTTGTGTCGTACTTTTCGTATCACAAACCTATAATTAATAAAGTTATATTGTAACACAATAATTATTTGTTTCCTTGCTTTTATCCTAAATACATAAATAAAAATATTTTATTTAAAAAATATAACCCGTTACATAAACGTATTCACGTACAACACACGGTCGTGTCCATGACACAGCCACACCCCATTTTTTTATTTTATTTTATCAAACATACAATAAAACTAACAATTTGGTCCTTAATTTTGGCCATTTTTTAAATACGGCAATTGAAAATTTGCAAATGTTAGCCTATACCGCCCCCAAAGCCCCTTTTATAGAGAGAGCACTCCCAATGTATTTTTACAAGTCGGCGCCTATGATGCAGGTGTTTCATTTAGCGAGTGAATCCAACCCTCGGTAAAATGTACCAACTTGATAAAACACAATCGTGGGAAATACTATACGTTAACTTTTTACAAGACAAGGTTAATAAACCAATAATACAATATTATAATTTGTAGCCACTATTATAAAATGTAAATATAAGTGTGATACTGTCGGCAATGGCGGCCGCGTGGATAACACGTATAGTTTTCCGCTGGCTTGAAGTTCAGAGTTAAAATCCCGGTTGGGTTTACTATGGGTGTTTTAATCATAAAGAGTTTCCCACTCTCCCTTTTGCAAATATGTGTACATTTGGAATAAATTCTACCTTCCTAACCCCTGCCTCATTAGTGTCATAAAGGCGGGGACAGGTAGTAAGACAAGGTGCTTTAAATAAAACCATTCTTAAGGGTTCGGTTGATATTTTCTCCCGTAAATAAGCTAAACAAAATACATGTAATTTTGTAAAAACTGTTTTATGAATACTTAAGAATTATTTTCACCGGTTAAAAGGAATCTGAGTTGAGAAAGATGGTTTAGTCAAATGTTATCAACTATACAACACAACTAGCAGTTTACCCGCCTCAGTAGCGCAGTTAGCTAACGCGCTAGTTTCGTGTTGAGTTAGACTGCCGAGGACGGGGTGATCGAGGTTTTAATCTCGCTCGGATGAACTGGGGGTGGTTTTTCCCTAAATGTTTTTCCACTCTCCCTCCATGCAAATGCGGGTTAACTTCCTCTATATTATACCTTCCTGATTCCCAACCCATTAGCGTAATTAATACTTAAGCGTATAACCCGAACGGATAGTAAGACGTGGTGTTTATTATTATCATTATCATCATCATCATCATTATTATTATTATTATTAACTACCAGTTTGAACCATTCTTCACTCGGGAAAGCTGCATCTACACTCTCAAACCAATTATTGCAATTAATACATTTTTTAAAATATCATGAAGAAAATATTACCTACCCGCTTCGGTGGCCGCATGGGCTAAGGCGTCACCCTCGCACTAGACTAGACTGCTGATGACAGCGATATTGGTGTTAGAATACCGGTCGGGTGCACTGAGGGGGG
>CABFWB010006195.1:11831-25129 GCA_902151455.1 Timema bartmani
TTCGACTAAATGGTTTTCCACTCTTTCAACACGCAAATGCAGGTACACTTATTCTAAATCCAACCTTTATCAGCCGTAACTTATTAGCGTACTTAGTAGCTCTACACAGACTTATAACCTGAACAGGTAGTAAAAGTGCTACTAAAAATAAATAATATATCTAATGGATTCCTCTCATTTGTGCACTCGGTTTGTGGACTAGGTAATATTATATATATTTATATATAGTCCAGTCCATAAACTAGATCAATCCATTTACAACAAAATCTTCACCTAATCACGATCATAATATAAGTGAAACGAAGTAATATACATTGTTACAGAAACATGTTGAGAAAAAAATAGCCTAAAATTTCACCCAAGACCATAAATAAACAGAGAGAAACATGAAATATTGATCATCATGATTTCCCAATAAGAATCACTGTCCCAAGCCATGTCGCCAGGAAGTCCACTGACAAAGAAGGTCTACTGTACCAAAGAAATTAGGTACGAGGATTGCCATGAACAAGGGAGTCTTCAACAAGAGGAGGTGCTAACCAACAGGTTGAGTTTGGTACTGATGGAATGTTACATTTGGAACATCGCACTGAATGGAGCAGAGAAACTTGGACTCTTAGGAAGGTGGAAAAGAAATACTTGGAGAGCTTTGAAATGTAGGGATTTAGAAGACTTGAGAAGGTCAGGTGGACAGACAGGGTGACAAATGAAGTCTCTAGAAGAGTGGGTGAGAAGAGAACCATTTTGGATGTGATTCCTCGATTCAAATCAAACTGGAGGAACTGTCTTCTGAACATCGTCGTAGAAGGAAAGGTTGAGGGAAAGAAAATTTTAGAAAGGAGGAGGATTCAAATATCAGATGTCTTGAAGGAAAGAAGAAAATTCTGGGAACTCGAGGAGGAGGCAGAGGACAGGGTGCATTTGAGGTTTAAGTTCACTGACAAAAGGAATGGTGTATGTCGTAAGATAGAACACCTAATAATAATAATAATAATAATAATAATAATAATAATAATAATAATAATAATAATAATAATGAGAAATGTCGAAACATATACTATATACGCTCATATGACACATAATATTTGCTGTGTCTTATAAAATTGTGACTAGCCTAACATAATATATCTTTCATAAAAGTGAGATATATGTAAACAATCAGTTGTAACTCAAATTATATATATACTTGTTCTTTGTGCAGATGATTTAGGATACACATCAGAATCATGACTGCTCTCCCCCTTCACACATGATGCTGAAGAAACCCCTCAAACACACATTACTGCATCTTATTGTGGAAGTTGGAATGTGATTAAAAGATATTTTGGAATGCTCTTGGAAGAATTCTGCTTATTCGAGATAGAACACTGCATTATGCACATACACAAGATCATTTGTTTACATCCACCAGAAGATATTTACTAGTTTTTTTGTGTAGACATTGAGAGACAATATGTAATGTTTAAGTAAAAACTCACACAACCGTTGTTTTATAGAATTGAATGTAGTTGTGATTATTGACTTATTAGTATTATTTCTACCCAGGGCCGACTCGTGACCTTTGACCGCCCTAAGTATTAATGAAAATGCCGCTCTCCCCTCTTAAAACATAAAAAACACCTAATTTTTAATGTATTTAAATAAGAAAAATTACATCAAAGAATAAGAACACTAAATGGTTTGTATCTACTGTTCGCCCACGTTGTCCTTGACCGTACAGATCATACACTACTTGTGCAGGTTAGCTTGTCACAAGCTCATCATCGCTTTCCTTTCTTTTGATTAGTTCCAAAAACAAAAGGAAGAGAAGAAATCAACCGGATTTTAAGTTATTTTTATACTAATTTTTCAACAACAAACTTTTTGCAAATAAAAACTCACAGTAAAAAAAATTGAACAGATTTAAACTCTTTACTATTCAAAATCTAATTTTAAAGTTATAAATTTCAATGGGTAGTAATTTAATTAAAAACAAAAAATACAATATCTCATTTTTGCCGCCCCTCGGAATTTGCCAGCCTGGGCAACTGCCTACCCTGCCAGCCTTCCCCCCATTCCCCTAGAGCCGGCCCTGTTTCTACCTTTTCACCAACACATTGTTTTTAAAATGATTATAAATTAAACATTATGTTATCAGACTGGCAAAACCAAAAGTAACATTTAATTAACGTTGCATGATATTTTGTTCTTACATAATGTATATTATTACTTATACTTGGTGACCTGGTGGTCTAGGGGTAAGGTGTCAGACTTCGGTGCTGAGGGTCCGGGGTTCAATCCTCGGTCCCGGCACAGATTTATCTGATTACCAAACCCTTCCTTCACCTCTGACAAGACGTGTATTAATCACAACTTGTGAATGTGAGGAATGCCAGGCCTCTACCGTGGTTCGGATTCCACGTTAAACTGTAGGTCCTCCATTTCATCTCACAATCACCCTACCATTACACATTAGCGTAAGTGCGTATAATACGAACGGGTAGTAAGACGCGGTGCTAATAATAATAATAATAATAATAATAAATACTTGTACTTTTAATATGAATTTGAATAAATCTCTATTTTATTATTTATAAATAAAAATAGGCATTCTGTAATTATTTGGGTTACTTATTTAGTGCAGTGCAATATTTTAAGAGTAAAAACACCCAATTTCCTATATCAACTTATGTTAGAGTGAGATGAAACACATTTATAAACTTCAATTTAAGGGGCTACAACCTGTAGCTGAGCCTTATCACTTTCAATCTGCAAGACGGCTCTGTCAGACAGCTCGGGAGTAAAGCTTTATTTATACGTTCCTGAAAACTTAATCTGAGCATAATCTAAAATTCACATTCTGACAAAAATATACATATATTGAGACACAATTCTCTGCAGTGTAAGCTTAAAATAACTAATCATAAATATATTTATTTTTCTAGGGGAGATATTTAGATTAATGTTATTATGGATGTTTCCTATTATTATTGAATTTTGCAGTAAAACAAATCAACACATAATTACAAACGGACATACGCCTTTCATTTAACGAGCCATCTATAATAATAAAAGGCAGTTTTTGTCTGTGTGTGTTTGTTTATGTGTGTGCGATGCACAGCCAAATCTACGGCACGCAGAGATATGAAATTTTTAACATAGTGGGAAGGGGGCTCGATGCCGGATTTTAAAATTTTTAGTTAGCTTTTTAATTAGGCTAATTTTAACAAATTTTTGATATTTTTAATCGGGTTTAGAATTACGTTTCAGAGATAACATTTCCATTTGAAATCGGGCACAATTCTTATACCCCAGTGGGTCACGGACAACGCCGTGTGGAATTGCTAGTTTCAAATAATCATCACTACAGCAGATGCAGCTGTCTATTTGTATTTGTATTGAGTCGGTTTGTTTAGGCTCATGCGTACTTATTGAGTTGGTTGGTTTTAAAACTTGATTGGTTTACCCAAGAAGATTTTGTGGAGAAGAGCAGACAAATATGAGATTGTTTCCACTAGTGCAGGCTAAACAACTCATTTCGCGGTGTTTTTTGTGATTGGCTTGGATCTTGTCACGTGACCAGATGTCAATTTTGATCTTTTTTTTTGGCGAACGTTTTAATCCACAGTAAGGCAATGGTCGAAAGGCGTTCATGGCACACTCACTCGCAATAAGTCAAGTTCATAAGTCAGGTGGAATCACGATTCAATACAATTACAAATAAGATTCAGCTGTGCCCACGTGCAATAATCATGACGATGATGATGATGATGGAGCCAATCGCAGCAAATATAACTACTACAACTCAGTTAACATATATTATAACTGAGAGGAGTGAAGATCCTGTTTAACTTAAGCATTTCGTTTGTTTGTTTGTTTATATGTTTGTTCCACGATTACTACCAAATACGTGGACTAATTTTAACTAAATTTGGCAGGGACATCCTTTGAACCTAGGATGGACGACAAATGCATGTTGTTTTTTAATTTTGACAAGAATTCTGAGACTGACTTCTTAAACCACATGAACGATAGTTATTCTCAATGAATATAATATACTAACGAATGTAGTATACATTTGTTGTCTGTCTTAACCTTATAACGTTACGGTATTTTTTAGATATAATTGGTATTTATAGCCCCGTGATCGAGCGCCAATTATTATGTTACTGTTTGTTTGACCCCGCGATTTGGCGTCAATTAAAACTTTACGGTATTATTGAAATATAATTGGTATTTATAGCCCCGTGATCGAGCGCCAATTACTATGATATTTTATTTGAATAAATATAACTGTTAATGTTGCACACAATTTATTGGCGTGATTTTATCTTCTTATAAAGCTATTATGTAAAATTATAAAGTTTTACTCGAGCTACAGATTATGTACTGTCGTGATATTACACGTACTCTAGGTTTATGTCACCGGCACTCTGTAGATTTATGTGACTACTCTATATATTCATACGCACAAATAGCTTATATATGACATACCCCTTGCCCCTTGGACCTCTCGTGACCAGTGTCAAAACCAACAAAACCAACAAATCAAAAGCGTCCCTGCGACAGGTGTCTTGAAGGCTAGCTTCCTATTGGGTATAGGAAACTAACGTCTCTTTCTTGTTTGGTAAATACTACGGAGTTTAATTTTGAAATAAAAAATAAGTTTTAATGGTGCAATCCCTTTACGGTATTTCTGAAAAGCGCGTAATTCTCCATAGATGAAGTCTTAAAAGGATAATTTACATACAATTTATTGAAGAAAAATACCTTCAATAATTTACATACAATTTATTGAAGAAAAATACCTTCATCCATGACTTTTTAAATGTATGAGAGCGGTCCAAATCAGTATTGTTACAACCTGATCACCAAGGTAACATGTCTACTTCAACTCCAAGGAGATATCTTAATACTGTGGCTACGATAAGAACATTAAATAATTCTTAACGTGATTTACTCAGATTTCGCTTTTCCATGGATAACATATTGTGATCATGAAAAATGTCGACCCCTAGATTATGATGAATCTTAACTTTTTATATGGTCTTGAAACAATAAGTGGCTCTTATATTCTGTTTGTCCCCATTTCTATCTATCTGTCTGTCCGGCTCGGCTGCCTCTGGGGCTAGAGCCAAGACGTTTTGATGGATTTTGTTCAAAATTTATATTTGGGTGTTATATTGTTATGTCTCAAGACTTTTTTTAGTTCTGATTCTAAATATCGAATTAAGTGTAGTTTACTGATAAATGATTTTTGAAAATTCAAAATATTCTAAAAATGGCTCTAACGTTGTTTAAAAAAAATTTTTTTTTAGTGTTTTACATGAAAAATTGAATAATTCCTTCAAGGGTTGATTACTAATTTTTACATGGCTTTTAATTAATTTAAAAATTCCAATCCAGATTTTAAAATTTCCTCTTTTGTTTTTTTTAGGAAATTGGAAGGAATATGTATTTTTAATAGCCCACCTTACAACCGACTAACCGTGGCATAAGGTACAATATTACGCTTCAACCAGCAAACGTACCAAGGTGTGAATTTCTGCATTCATTTGAAAATAGTGGAATCGGAAACAGTTTAATAGTTTTGTCTTCTAAAATAATTGATTTCTTTTTATCTCACCTACTTTGGTGGCCGCATGGTCTAAAGTACTACTCTCGCAACACACTAGACTGTCGGAAGATGGGGATATCGGGATCCCGGTCAGCTGTATTGAGGGTGATTTTTCCTAAATAGTTTTCCACTTTCCCCCACGCAAATGCGGGTACACGTCCTCTAAGCCCAACCTTCCTAATCCCTTACACTTTCGTGTAATTAGTACATAGGCATATAATCAGAACGGTAATACGCCATGCTAAGAAAAAAAATATTTTTTTCTTAAAATACGATAAAACTGTTTTTCTGTTTTTTCTTAAAATACGATAAAACTGTTTTCTAATGAGTACATAAAACCGCCCCGCGATGCGACGTTTGGTTCAATTTGTATTACTTACCTAAGTTAGATGATATCCGTGAAGTGAAGGCTCTTAAGTTAACCCTTATGATGGCTAATTGGTGCTTGACTTCCAAAAATAAATTTTCCTTATATATTTACAGAAATATTAAATATCTTTACTTAATTATTGATTTATTGGTTAGTGAAGAAAAACTTTCCATTCAAAAAGTGTTCCCAGGATCCTATATTACCATCAAAAATTGTATAATGCACAATGGAGTAGAGTGACCGCCCGCACCCCTTCCCCATATTATATCCCAAGATTTGATGAGCTAATTTTTTTTAATATCTCAACTATCTGGTAGAAATATAAACACCCTTCCATTCTAAAATTGTGTCCAATGTGACTTGCGACCTTAAATGCCCTTGACAAAATACGTTTTAACTTTCCTAGAGCAACAATTATGAAAGTAATTTGTGTCTATTTAAATTCCACTCGTTTGTATACTGTTAAACACAATACTACATAGAGCAAATCTTCCATAAAAATGTTTTCTATCGCTCGTTGGTTCGACCCACGTGACTCAATGTTCATGTTTTTTTACAGGTTATTAGTGCCATAGTTCCTTTTAGAACTGGTGACTTCTCGGACATTCCAGCGTTAGTGGATCGACTGTATTTTTTAACATTTACTTAATCTTGTAGCCTTGAGGCAATAATGGTTATAAGAGACGTAAACTGTCTAGCCTTAGCAAATAGGATAGCAAGGATGAATTTTAAGGAAATATACTTATATGTATCAGAAGAAAATATAGGAAGCCACTATGTGTGTCAGACACAGGAATATCAAAAATGTTCACCTAGACTTGCTGTTTGTATTTAAATAACAATGTACACTCATTAGCGAGATCCTGTTTTAACTCGATCATTTGGCATTTCATCTGTCTGTTCAGTGATTTACTGTCAAATGCGTCGATCGATCATAACAAAATTTGGTAGGAATATTCTTTGAACCTAGGCTGAACGTCGTATGTACATAGTTTTTCGATGTGGTTATCCGTTTAAACATGGCGGCCGCTCTAAAAGTGTGACAATCAATCATCATAAATGGTTTCCCACTCTCCTTCCACACAAATACTTTCTTCCTCATCCCTATCCCAATTATAGTAATTATCGTATAGCCTGAAAACGAGAATATGCCACCAGGGTTTGCCTGCTGGACATTCCTGGTCTTCTACCGTTGTTTCCGGTTCCGCCCTGATGAGACGATGTGATGATGATTATTATGTGTTGCTGGTAGAAGTCTTGAACATCTTAAGCCAAACTAAACATACCATAGCAACCATAGGATTAATTCTTCTTCGGGAAAAATACCTTTGATACCGCTGGGAATCGAACCCAGGACCTCTATATTAGTAGCCAGGGATGTTGATCAATAGAACAAGAGGCCAGTCGTAAGACGCGGTGATAAATAATAAATTAACGGAGTAATTTTATAGGTTACCTCGCCATGTTGAATGCGTAAGTTCATCCCACTTGCAAGTTTTGATTTCTTACATCCAAATGATCGTCGATACCTAGATCCCAAATAGTATCCAGCCTCTTTCTATCCCCTCTCTAAAAAAAAAAGTGAAGGTGTGTTGTGGAACCGCGACACCTTCCCCTCCCACTTTCCTTTCCCCGCGCCGAGGACTACCTCAAGGCTCAGTTAGTGCTCGCGCGGTGACAGACCTGACCAGGTAACAGCTTCACTTGCTGCCGGCTGGACCGCAGCCATGCGACCGATCAACACGACTGATCCTTCCTGACGACCGAACACGTGTACGATCGTCAACAAGTGTTGGTTCGCGGGTATAGTTTGCTGGGTGGTTACCGCACAACCTGAGCTACTTAATAACCATCTTAGATTCACTGGATAGTACTCCGGAACAAGATATTTATTGATAGAGTTCTTCTGTCACTTAGACGAGTAACAACTTGGCAAGGTGGTGTAAAGCAGTGCTTTGTTTTGATTTTATTATATTTTATATATTAATAATTACCAAACAAATACTTGGAATATATATATAAATAAGTAGGCTAGAGTCATAAATTGAAGTAGAAAACATTTCAAAGAGCTGCCGCTCTAGAGGTTTCAATTAAAGTTCCTGATAAACGAAAATGTCTCTCTCGAACTTTACTGTTCCTTTCACCGCCGCCGTCCCGGCGCCGTTCCTGCCGGCGTCCACCCCCCATAGCGCTTTCAACGGTGCCAGTGCGATCAACTCCCTGCTGTACTCCTCTCATAGAGACGCCCGACTACAGCCCCTGGCGCCGTCCAGAAGAACGCCGACCGTCCTCCAGAACGACCCGTACGCCGGCCAGTACCAGAGTCAGCAGAGGTACCCGAGGAACTACCAAGAGGAGAGTTACACCTCCAACCCCTCGACAGCCCAGTCCAACATCAACACCGGGGAGTATCCTACCAAACCTGCCGGATACACCAAGATAGAAACACCAGAGTACACTCAGGGAGGGAGGACCTCGTTACACGCCGTCGTGGACTACGATGACGATTTCGACGACTACTACGAGGACGAGGAAGAGGAGGTGCCCGAACTGCCGTCAGAGTTCAAGAGGGCGAAGCTGCCCCCTGTGACTCCCATCCAGGGACCTATCTTCGTCAAGAACGGAAGTGTCCCGGTGGTCCCGTTGTTTTCTTATCCCGTCACCAACAATGGTACCTTCGTGCAGATACCGGTAAGTTGAGCTACTCAGATTGATCATTTTATTTGTTAGATCTATCTTCTTCTTGAATTTACAATTCTAACATTTTATTTGAGCCATGTTTTTCTTAAATTTACAATTCTAACATTTTATTTGAGCCATGTTCTTCTTAAATTTACAATGCTAGCTTGTATATCTAGTCAAGGGCGTCGTTAGCGGGGGGAATAGGGGACACACCGGCCCCTCTCCACCCCCCACCCCCCCCCAGGATAATCTACTCAAATGAGACCCTCTCAGTACTGTCATGGAAACAGTGTATTGTTTTGTTTTTTTCTCTCAGAAAATTGAAAATCCACGTTTGGAGCAATATATAAATGATTAAGGTGACAAATTCCAACTAATTCTAATAACTTGACCTACTTTAATTTTCTATTCAAAGTGAAAATGGGTTCGTTATATCCCCCCTCACTAAGAACTTTGGCACCTATGTTCCTGGGGTTGATGCCCTTCTTAAAGAAAGTTAGAGCAATTGTTTTTGAATACCATACATTTTAATATGATTATCACTATGGAGTCATCAACTCAATTGAGCATTTTTACTTTTTCGTATAGAGAATTATTATAATCGTAAACATTTTCGTTAACTAAAGGTTATGATGAATATTTACGTTTTATATGACCCTGAACCCACCCTAAAAAAGACGTAGATTCTACCATTCGGTGTCCCCAAATTTCTCTGTCCGTCCCTGAGCCTATACTAAAGTTCTGAAATGATTTTGATGGATTTTGTTTAGACTTGATGTTTAGTTGTTTTATGGTTATGCCTTGGATGTTTAAAAAAAAAATTGACGCTAGCTCTAAAATAAAGATTAATCTACTGACAAAGAATTTTTGAAAAAAAAAACACATTTTATGAAATGCACTATAACGAATTGTCTTTGAATTGATATCCAGGGAGTGTCTAACCCTATAATAGCACTGTATACTTATTATTTGGTGGCAAATTCGTTAAGGGTTTACTGATAAGGGAATTTTGAAAATTCAACACTTTTTAAAATTGGCTCAAATGATTTTTAAGACTTAAATAGCCAAAGCTATTATATATGTTTTAGTACGAATTTAGCCGCATCTAGATATAGTCTGAAAATCAAAAAATGACATCTGGACACGGGAATCGAACCCGGGACCTTTGACTTAGTACGCCAATGGTCTAAACACTGAGCAATCCAGGATTCGTCCGGGACCTTTGGCTTAGTACGCCAATGCTCTAACCACTGAGCTATCCAGCATTCGTCCCGTGCCCAGGGTCATTCTTAACTCATATTTTAAGGCAGAGTCTATGATGGACGTGCGGAAATCGTTGGCTACAAATGTGTGATTTTATTAATATCACGAGCTATCAGATAACGCAGCCACCTTCGACTCGGTAGTTGGCTTTTTGCTGCCAAATGTACAATTATTATAATTGTAAGGGAATATCTTATATATTACCTACCCCTTGCCCCTCGGACCTCTCGTGACCAGTGTCAAAACCAACAAATCGAAAGCGTCCTTGCAACAGGTGTCTTGAAGGCTAGCTTCCTATTGGGTATAGGAAACTAACGTCTCTTGCTTGTTTGGTAAATACTACGGAGTTAAATTTTGAAATAAAAAATAAGTTTTAATGGTGCAATCCTTCTACATTATTTCTGAAAAGCGCGTGATTCTCCATGGATGAAGTCTTATAAGGATAATTTACATACAATTTATTGTATGTTAAAAAGAGCCAAGATCATTTGTTTGTTTTTCTGAGAAAAACTTACTTTAAGAATAGTTTACAGAAAACTATTTTTAACATCTTTTTCCAAGCAGTAATAATACACCTTGTGAAAAAGTTAGTACGTTTGTGTCATACCATTAATTTATTTGGCAAGTGAGAATCCTTCTAACGGCTTGATATAGGTAAATAAATGGTACGAAACATTCTTACTCAAATGATACATTATTCCATAAGGAATTATTAAAAAAAGCTTTTTAGATAAACTTTATAATGAATAAATTAAATAATATATATTTCTTGAGTACCAAATTTTAGTGACTTTTTTAATCAATGTTGGTAGTCATAAGTGGGGTTACTATAAATATCAGGACCTACATAACAAATTTGAAGGAAATACATTTAACCGTTGTGTCCTAGGTTTAGTGATTAAAATGTTTCGCTAAATTTTCCGCAGTGGTGGCTTGCGGCCTAATAGATGAAGGGGCTAGATGGGAGGCGGTATCTAGAACCTATTAAGCCCCGCCCAGACTTGAACAGAACATCGAACACGAACATGTTCGCGACAAGTGCGGACGGTTTTCCGAACAGAACATTGTAACAAAATGTGTTCGTTGTTCTGTTCGACACCGATCCACGAGCTGTCGGTTTTTGCCCGTAAAATCAAAGGATGTTCGTGTTCGGTCTTGTTCTAGTCTGGACGCCTCCGCGAACATTTCCCTGAACATTCAGTAATTGGCTATTATAAAAGGTTTTACCATACCAGCGGTGACCTGGTGGTCTAGGGGTAAGGTGTCAGATTTCTGTGCTGGGAGTCCGGGGTTCAATCCTCGGTCTCGACACAGATTTATCTGCGTGCCAAACCCTTCCTTCACCTCTGACAAGACGTGTATTGATCACGAATGTGTGGAATGCCAGGCCTCTACCGTGGTTCGGATCCCACGTTAAGCTGTAGGTCCTCCATTTCATCTCACAATCACCCTACCACTAGAGCCTATTTCCACGAACGTATTTATCAGCAGGGTTGTTGGCAGCGCTGCTTGACGATACCTTGTTTTAAATGGTTGTGTTACCACGAGCGTGCGCGGTTGAATTAGCAGCTCTGCTGCCGCGCACGCTCGAACGTCCTCGCAACTAGCCGCGACGTTTCCATGGTCCTGTTTCTACGGACGGCAGAAATACCCGCGACTCTTTCAAAACAGAGCCACGTGTTGTTGTGCTAGGCTAACAATAATATTATTTATTACTACAAAACAATCCCCAACAATCTTTGGGAGCTTAGATGTGGAAATGTGTATTATTAAGATTGTAATCCTCCCGGACTATTGGGATTCAAAGTCATCTGAACACAGCAATAAGCAAGAAAAAACACGATCATGGGAATCATTGTGCGGAAAGTTGATACCAAATTCAAGTATTACGTAAACACCTTAAAGAGGGGGTTTCCGAACAATACAGAGAAAGACGGGAAAGAATGGGGGAGGTGAATCGCCAGTAAATTGAAAAATATATTATAATTTTATCATGTTTTAAATTTTACCAGTTTAATACAATAAATTTAGATTTAATGTACAACATTGTTTATTGCGAATTATTGTGAATTATCTAGGACCATTAATTTACAAGTTTCTTTAATAACTACCAGCAATTTATATAATGCATAAAAACTATATTAATTCCTGTTAGAAGAACGGAGGAAGGGGAGTGGGGGTCCAAAATGACACAAAATGTAAGTTTATTATTGAAATCTTAGAAGAAAACATGGGTTTAATATTGGCAGCGCGACAGCAGCGCTGCTAAACACGCTCGTGAAAAGTGCCCTTCACATTAGCGTAGGTGCGTATAACCCGAACGGGTAGTAAGACGCGATGCTAATAATAATTTACCATACCAGCTTTCAAAATGTCTATGAAAATGTAGCTGATGGAAAGTTATTGAATAGTTAAATATGGTTAATAATATGTTTTTTCAATCTATTTTGTACCATTATTTAACCCAAATAAACATTAAATTCTAGTACAAGTGAAGATAACAAAAAATTGTTGCTTTCGATACCGGAGTACGAGTACTAATATCAGTAAAAGTATCGAAAAAAAATGTAACGAGTAAAAAAATACTAGTATCTAAAGGAAAATATCGAGATTAGTAAAGTATCGATACTTTCATTTGGTTTGGGGGCCGTTTTTCTTCGTGGCGCTCCGCCCCACCGACCTAGCGGGCGGTCAGCTTAAGACTACGCACGCCCAAAGCAGGTCACGTGTCGCCAAAGCAGGTCACGTGTCGTGCTTTGACACCGATAAATGGTTGCATGATAGGCCTCGTGGCTCTTGCTAAAGTCTAAAGATATTTTAAACATAACAAAATATTAATTTATATTTGTAATACATAACATTTTCTGTTATTATTGTGTTCATACGTCAAGCCAAGTTTACTGCAACTGTCACTTTTGGAATATAAAATTAATTTTGAAAACTACCAAGCTGTTGACTTACCTACAATTTCCTTTGAACGTTATCTTCAATTGGTGCCAACACTTCAGTTCAATAGCTTCAGCGTATGGTTACTGGGTCGTGGGTTTGATTCCCGGTGAGGCTAAGAAAGGTTTAGTTAGTCACATTAGTGATATAACGGCCATAGTAGCTGGCGTTGTGTTTATTTTAAAGTTAAGCTAGTTTGTGAGTCGTGATCAGTTGGTTCATACATTTCACGTTCAATTCCTATAGTAAAAATAGTATTTCTATGGCGATCTTAATATAAGAGCTTGCAGTTTTTTGTGCACCGCGGCTTACTACCCGTTCAGGATGGAAGCATATTTACATTCAAGGGTTTCAGGGCGAGTAAGGTAGAAATTAAGAAAAAATGTATCCGCATTTGGATAGTAGGGATAGTAGAAAACTATTTAGGAAGAAATACCCCCC
>CABFWB010006196.1:0-19907 GCA_902151455.1 Timema bartmani
GAGGACCTACAGTTTAACGTGGGATCCGAACCATGGTGGAGGCCTGGCATTCCACACATTCACAAGCTGTGATTAATACATGTCTTGCCATATGTGTAGGAAGGGTTTGACAATCGGATAATTATGTGCCAGTTACGAGAATTTAACCCCGGACACCCATCACAGAGGTCCGACACCTTACCCCCAGACCTCTTGGTCACCTACGTCATTCGCAGTAAGAACCTATTTTATTTGTTTATTTAGAATAATATTTGTAAGTCCCTTCACGCTGTATTAAAGGCTAGTTGTCTCCAATCATTTATCATTTTGGCCCAAATTTGGCTTTGTTTAAGTTTAGTTGGCAAAAATTATAAAATATATATTTGTTTAAATGCATTATTTGAAATAAACAGATAAACAAATTAATGAGCACATAAATATATTAAGACAGACATCGGTCTTTATTTTGATTCGAATAAATGAAATAATATATGCTGTTACAGAAGCATATACTAAAAAGGAGAATCGTGATAAATTAAAGACTATAGTATATAAAGTTTGATTTTACTATGTCACCAGGTGTTTGGTTTAACTGTATTAACTCTCACTACAGGTAAGCTCTAGTTTAAGCCTCAATTTTTATCTACATAATTGCGACACTAATAGAACCATTTTGGTAATATTTTATTTTTGTGTGGGATTATTTTATGGTATTTTTACTAATATTAAATATTTCAAAATATCAACCACAATTAAAAAGAGTTTTTCTATTAGTTTTGTAAATTTTGAGTCACCCAGCTCTATTACCCGATCCGCATTACAAAATTTGAGAATTTTCAGACTTTTCTAACTATCTTCTCCCCGCTTCACGATATCATATTTTGAAATTTAAATTTTCAGAAATTTCTTATTATATGGTCTGATCCCTCTACCTGTATGCCAAATTTCAGCCTACAACAATGAAGACCTATCAAAAATGGTTTAGCACCATTTTTATCAATTTAACAAAATAGCTTAAAAACAGTTTTTTAAATTATCTGAAATAATAAAATTATATTGAATATTTTTAGGAGGCTATTTATGATATTAATATTATCTTACATAGAATTCACTGTCCATAAAAGTATCAAGTTTTGTTTTATAATATGATTTAGCTTAGATATGAAAAAATAAATCTCATCATTACATTAAATAATATTCCAAATAATTTTAAAATATGAGTGATTAAGCGTATTTTATAGGAAATATCAACATATTTACTACATGTCACAAATGGTTTTTATATTAAAATAAGTTTTTTGGCTTTAGCTTTGAATGACTAAATATATTTGGTTAGTAAAAAACATTCAATTGACACATCATACATATTTTATTTCATGAGCAAGTATTTAAATGGGCCCCCCCTCACTTCTCAAATAATTCAGATGAAACAAATTTGCCTTTTATAATAATTACACAAAAATATTTTGCTTGTACTATTTTATCACTCATTATTTTCAGTTATTCACATCTAATATTCATAATTTTGCATATAATCTGATTGTAAGTTTCTATAAAACATGATTTAGCATAGTGGCACATATTTATCGGCAAGCTCTATAGTATTTTGTATTTTACTTCCTTCAGCAGAAGAGGGGATATATATAATAACAACCTTCATGTAGCAAGCTAATCCTGTTATTACTCTTTTGGAATGCACAGAAGACTGGTAGTGAAGCTGCGACAGTAACGCAAACTTCATATTGGTGTTCCCTGTTGTACTCATAGAAGTGGTACTTTGAAATAGTTAACCTCTCTCTCTGTTTAATATCCTGATTAACCCGCCCCGGAGCATTTTCTTTCGATAAATGTGATTTATTTTTTAAATCATCATATAATACTTGAGATTTCCTTGAGTGCAGATCCTTCTAACTTTTTAATAGTGAAAAATTTTCTTCTCTCAAAATAAAACAATTGCCATTGATGCTTGGTTAGGCCTTCTTGGGGAATTATAAAGAATGACGTATTTAATAATTAATACATCTGACATCTTAGCTCAATCTGTAGTGTGTCTGTCCAGTGAGCTAAATATCCCGGACTTTATTCCTGGCATGGTCGAAAAATTTATCATTGGTGATATGTGTGTTTCTATTCTCACAGTCCTGCCTTAATGATTGGGGGCTGTGTGCTGTGTCAGTTCTAGATTTAAGTTAATTTATAAGTCGTGTGCTGATATGATCAGTTGTTTCAGAAAGTGCACTTTGAAACTTCATAAAATAAAATAATAATTATAAACTATTTTAACAGTTACCACAGTAAAGGTGATTAGATTTTTGGTCGATTTTAATTATATAACAATTGTTAAAGTGAACTGCTATTATAGCTTTGACACCTAATTCTGGTATCGACTCAATTTGAACCCTGTATTCACGTAATTGGTCTCTTTACTCACTAATATTTTCACTGTGGTGTTTTTAACATATATCTAGATGAATTTTGAAACAAATTTTCTTGATTGTCCTTCTAAATACCCATCAAGTTGAAAGTCATCATAAACATTTTGTTTTAAAGTTCCGATAAAGTAATTAACAATAAATTTATGCTATAGTTTTATCTGAAATATAATACTATAGTAATATCTTAATAATCTTTTCATGCGGTGATTTATTTATTTAACACCTTACTGTTTGAGTCATTCTCTCAATAGACAGGGTTTCCAATGATGGGGATATAAAGGTTTGAATCCAGTTCGGGTGTACTAAGTATGTATTTTATTAAACGGTTTTCCAATCTCTATCCAAGGAAATGTGGTTACAGTTCTTCTAAATTCAACCTTCCTCATCCCAAGCACGTCAGCGTAATTAGTACATATACTTACAACGCGAAGTAGTGAAAATAGAATCCAAAACTACATGAGAACATGAATAATCTAGTATTAAATGTATTTTATAGGGGCAATCGTAAGTAAGATGATCACATGTATTCTTTATAGTTGTTTAACTTATTGTATGGGTTTTAAGATGTAGATGCTGTGGACGTGAGGCCAGTGTTTTGCCGTTTTCGTATACATTTTTATGGTCAAACTAAATAAAATAGTGCCTCAGTAGAAACTTAGTTTAATTTTCTTCAGATGTTGATATCAACAATTCTTGAATATGCGTCTTGGGTGTCCTGGAATGTAATGACAATTTTTTATCTTCATTTAAATAGTTTGTCATATAATGCCGCTATGATCATGACAGATAATCAAGAAATTTTAACGTCCCCATGTGAAGAGAATTACACTTTGTGATTGTACTAAAGAAATATTTGATTAATTTTGGCCAATAAAATGTGTTGCTATAAAAAAAATCAAACCCTGGTCTTTTCTCGCGATCCCTACATCCCTTAAGTCAGAGCCAAATAGGTATTTGATTGATGTTGCGAATATACGTTGGTTGCACTAATTATTAATATTTATTTCAACAGTTCATGTCTAATGTGAGCGCTGTTTGTAGATAAGGCATAATGGAATGGTTGTCACATTTACTGAAAGCTGCTTGCTTGTCAGAGTGTAGGGAAACATATGAGATTGCTCACCTGGAACATTTTTGATGATGGTGGAGTCATGTAACGAATTTTGACTGGGAGGACGCTGTGGTCAGACTGTTACTTGAAACAGTTCATCAGATCCACAGTGCAGTTTTAAGATTTAAAAAAAAATTCTGAGCGTTATTTAAAACCTACACGAAAACTAAGTTAATTTTGGTTCCTAAAAAATAAATAACTTAAACGTTAAGATGAATGTATATTTGATTAATATTGTATAAAAAGAATCCTTTACTTGCAAGTTGAAGGCAAACCTACTCAATGTTCTGTTAATTGTTTTAGCCAATTAGCGTAATTAGCTAACACGCTGGTTTCGTGTTGAACTTTACTGCTGAGGAAAGGGAGATCGAGGCTCGAGTCTCTCTCGGGTGAACTGGAGTAGTTTTTCCTAAATTGTTTTCCACTCTCCCTCCACGCAAATGTGGGTTCATTTCCTCTATATTCAACTTTCCCAACTCCTAGACCACTAGCGTTATTAGTAGCCTACTTAAGCGTACAACCCGAACGGTAGTAAGACGCGGTGCTAAGTATTATTAGTATTATTATTACTATTATTATTTTAAGTTTTAGAAGCGAATCATTTTGAGTCTAAAAGGAAACCAAAAATTTCAAGCACTAACTTTAATAGAGATATTTTGTTTGGTTACACCACTTATTTTGCCTACTTGTTTCTTACTTTAGCCATTAACACATTTGAGGTTATGTTATTTTTCTTATTTTAGTTTAGATATATAGGATTTCATTATATTTCTTATATATAATAACGGTAAAAGGAGTTTTTCCGGCTCATTGTAAGATCCAGCTGATTCTGGGAAACTGGGGAAAATTAACAAACGTTTGCTCATACAAGAAATATTTTCTAAAAGAAGATTTACGAAGAAGAAGAAAATGAGTGCGAAAAAAAGCTTATCTATTCCGCGAAGAAAGAATTATCCACCCTTCTTCCTCAACATCAAATATTTCTGAAGAAGAAATAGAAACTCTTATTTTAGATCACGGCAAGCTAAAAACTTTATGGGTCTACGCTTAAAATAGAATCAAAAATGTAGAAAACACATTTTAGATGAGAAACTGGCTTCAAATCTGGAAATGTAAAAGCTTATAGATATAAATGCAGAGAGTACCTATAACCATTCACTGGAATTATAGAATATTTTGAAGGATATCACTAGGAGAGAATCTGCGGGCCATGTCTCAATCCTAGTGTCTGGAGAAAATGTTGCTAATTATTTGGTGTTCCAAAGCTATTATCTGTAGGAGGTCAAGCAGTATTTTCCGCGGTATATAATGCCCACATATAATGGGGAATATGTGATCTAGTAAAATGTGTGGCTTTCGATATAGCTGTGGTTAACATATGACCCAGAAATGGAACAGGTAAAATTTTGGAGCTTAAGATAAATAAAGAAATTTTCTGGCTAGCTTGTTGTCACAACATTCTAAAGATCGTTTTGTAGGACGTGGTTTTGAAATCTATTGTTACCTCAAGCAGAGCTGACATTTTTATGTTTAAAGGCTTTCAGAAATAATAATTTCAGATACATACCACCACTTTCAAAATATTATGCTCGTGGTGAGGTCATTTAACATATTATTTGAAAATATTGCTAATGATATTGCCTCATTTGCTGATAACCAGCTATAAATGTTCCAACCATGCAATGATTTCCGATAAGTTCTGGAGTTAAAAATTGTGTTTTGGGTTAAGTTCTGAAATGAGGATTCTAATTCAAAGCCCCTGCAGGACTTTGTTAGGTTCGGTCTATGGCTAAGACCATTAATTCATTAAAGGTTTGGATGTTTCGGGAGCAATTCAAGTTGACAAAAAGAGAGAATATGGGGATCCTAGACATATGTATGTTCATGGTTTGGATAAATATTAAGTCTTGGTATATAGCTACCCTCAGCCAACTCACCACCACAACTTGATCTTCAGCTTCTAAAAGACATTGACAGCTAGAAAGACAAGAACCAAGCTATGTCAGTGTTAGCTTTAAAAAGATACAACTACATATTTGGTAATTCTCTGAGAATCTTGTTACTTTGATTTATTTTATGATGAAGTTTCTTTAGGAACAAAATGGATAATTGTCAATGCTCCAACAACTATGAGAAATCACCATCCTTTTAAGCAAGCTATGCTTTACACTTTGATGATTCAAGAGAAAAAAATTATAAGTCTTTGTCTCCCACAACACCCACAGATTTTCTGACATCATGAATCTTCCTTTAGGGTTTCTAAAATAGAATATTATGTGTGAATGGGAGCAAGACAAAGATCATCAGTGTGTGAAGGCTACTATTTCCAGCATGAGTGTAGTTATGACATCAAAGAACATGGAGTGGCATTGATGGAAGAATATAACAAACTCCACACAAATAACGAGGAACAGAAGCAATTATTATTCTCATTATTATTATTATTATTATTGATGGCTCAAAATTACAGAAATAGGTACCCTGATTAAAAAATAATATAACTTTAGTCAGTGGGGTGGCTGATTGATGATTCATTCTCATGGTTGAAATATATTTTATAGGGCTAATAAAATATATAAGTGTGTTCAAGTTAATAACTAACAAAAAAAATATATATATATATGTTAAAATTGAATATGTCTTGTTTTTCTTATTTTTTTATTTTTAAGATCTCTCTAAATCCTTAAAAAATACAAATTTCATACAGTGAGTATTTGACTGAAACAAACCAAATAATTGGTTGACTAGTTTAATTTAAAAACTTTCCTTAACTCAAATAAAGACCACCCTAGTATGCATATATGAACTAAGATCAATTAATTCCAACCGTATAGGTCCTTCGTTAATTAAGTAGAAGATGTTAATGTCTCCAAAAAAAATTGTACTTTGAACTTTGAAATAATTTCTAGAACGTTTAATTTTTTCTTTATCAATGTTGAGGTATCTAAGTCAGTACTCAATGTTTTACTTTAGTTTGCTAAATAAATGAATAAAAACAGGGCTAACAAACTTTAATGAAGCATCAATAATTTAACATAGTTTGAAAAAATTAAATCATTTTCCTGATGTAATGTCCAAAGCAAATATTGCAAGTTTGTCTTGAAATGGACTTAGCGTTTCAACCAGCTCAATTATATCTTTGTGTTTTCCCTGAAGTTGGCTATTCAACACATTGTGACAAAATACATCGCATAACAGATCCAACGTTGTATATAAAATCTTCATCCTTCAGAATGTTTTTGAATTCAGCAGTTTATTTTAGAGTTGACGATCCAAGAAACACGATTATATCATTTTGAGCTCAAACATTTCCATCACCTTACCCATACTTGACCAAAGAATATCATTATGAATAAGATCTTGGAATTCTCCAGACATGTCTGTTAATAATTTGTAGAACAGTCGATGCTGAGGGCTGTACTCTCATCTAATAGAGTAAACAATTCTCACACTTGTTTCCCTCACATAATTTAAGTCTCACAAAAGCCTGGCGCAGAACTCAATTTGGTGAATAATGCAGAATAAAGACGGTCCAGTCATTGAGCTATCAACATCCATTAAAAGGAGACAGAGACCAATATTCTGCAGATCCAGAGTAAGCTTTGACTTTTTTTTTACAGAGGAGCTACCACTAACAGTTATTCACGAAAAAGATTGTGTCAAAAATAATAAACAATAAACAATATCCATAGTATTTGTCGACTCGTCAACGTCTGTCGATTACGTTTCCTTCCGTTCCAAGTTGGTTTTTACTGTGTTGTTTCTGATCAGAGAATTTCTAATCTACGAGCTGTGTATATGTCTGAGATTAGGAGTTGTTCAACGGAAGAAATCACACTCAATTTAGTTTTTACTTCAGTAACTACTCCGTTTAGTAATACTTTCATATTCTTTTAATATTTTGGAATTGGTAAAGGGATTTTTTTTAGTTAGTTGCCAGTCCACTTGCAAATACGCCATGATAACTATCTAGTGTTGTGACAAGGCCAACACGAGACTACTACTTCCTATTCGATAAGAGGCTGTCAGAGATTCAACTTTTGAGTAAGAAACGTCAAATCACTTGGGTACGATTTTTCAAAAGATTAGTGTCTACTTGAATATTGTATTTTCAAGTTTCACTTCTTGATCACGGACACGCCCTCTTTTCACAGAAGACACATCAGATTAGAATTAGAAGTGTTTGGCAATTTAATACAAGTTTCATCATCGAACTTTCTTTTCGTATTTCTCAAATTATAAAGCCCCATTTTAAGGAGAGAAAGAACAAGTTTAAAATATATTTAATAAATCAACATAAAATATCAACGGGCAAGACGTTTGCTGCTTTGCACATCTGTAGGAGGGTAGATATTGGTCTCTGAGCATCTAAGTGGTTGGTAAAACGATGTGATTAATCGCTGGCAACTATGTTACACGGCTACCCGCATTATTTAAGGCTAAACGAAAAAAAGGTTATGCGACTCTTCTCCAATGATTGCTGGAATTAAAGTCCAGATTATCAACGGCCACTCTGCTAAGCTTGGTGGGCGAATGTGGCCTTCGGGCCGCTAATTCAATAGCTCTGCTTTTGACCATCCAACCACCGAAGCAGGCGTAGTATAAATTATAAATGATACAATTTCACATAAACTTGCCACAAATATGTTCACAAATTTCCATATATAAATATATATATACAAATAATTTTAAAGGAAAAAAAAATTGTACCGGTGAATTTTAGGATACACATGAAGTGAAGGTTTATTTTAATTTTGGAGAACTTTAACTTTGAAATTTCATACTTTGGTTATTTAACATGACTTAGTTCATTATCTTAGGAACTTACTAAACAGTGATTATGAGCCACACAAATCCCACCAAAGAAGAATTGAATTTTTTCAACTAATATTACTAATATTTATGCCTTTTTTTCACTATGTAGAAGATTTAGTAAGCTTAAATATTTTATTACTGTACCCATTTGAATTTAAAAATGTAATTAGATATGATAATTAAGTCAAATAATGAAACTTTTGGTAGTTTATCTGTTAAATTGTGCAATTTCACTGGTGGTTTATAATATTCATGATTTTATTCACTTGTGTTTGAGATATTGTAATTATATTTACTGCATACCTGTCACTGTATTTCTTTCGCTATTGGTTCTGTGTGCTAAGCAAATAAGACTATTTTTTTATATTTTATTTATAGATTTATAATTGATAACGACACAAGGCTTGAAGTATTTCCAACCCCTTTTTTCAATAGTGTCTGATAAAGATTTAATATCAATCAAGGTTTTATTTATCCTTTACCTGCAATCCTGCATCCTATAGCTGATTGGATAAAATGTGAAGCCATATATATATATATATTTATATTGCTTCACATTATACTGTATATACACTGACAATGTTAATACTGTATATATTAATAGACAGTATTGGTATTGACAGTTAAAATCAGCTCCCCTTAGTAATTAAACTTGTTTCTCTATTGATTGATTGAATTATGATAAAAATATTTATTTATGCTCGATTATTTTATTATCTTTATCCTAAGCTAGATTTGTGTTACATATTTAGTAAATATAACTTAATGCTAAACGTTGACGAGAGTGGTCATGTAGCTCACCAATAATTATTTTTAAATTAATAATCTAATTAAATGGATATTATGAACCCATTTAAAAAAATCTTATTGAAAGTTGGTGTTATATTTGCTAATAAGCTTATTACTCGTCCAGACTATCCACATATTTATTTTAGTGGAATAGAGAGGGGTAAACTATAATATTGAGGAAATATTCTCTATCTATAAATGCAATGTCGGGTGGATGTGTAAAAAAATATAAACGGCTTTTAGATAATCTAAAAAAGTGAAACTTTTCATTATTGCAGGTATTGTGCTCAAACTTTCAGGAAAATTCTTAAAAACTGAAATTTCAAAATGGTAGCTCCAATATGGTTGGACTAAACTTCCAAATGAGTGCTTATTTGATTAAATTTTATGCACGCATACTTATGAGTCGCGTAACAAATATTTTTGGAAAATTTCTATGAGACAAAATTTTAAAATGGCAAATACAAAATGACAGACATATCGTTCAACCTGCTGCTATTTCTACCAAGTTTGGTAAATGGAAGTTCATGAAGTTGTTATATCCAAATTTAGTGTCATTATTTTTTAATACAAGATGTCGGACCAACATGTTTAAAAAACTCACTTACCAGCCAACTTTAGTGTTTAAATTGTTTAAACAAGATTCACTAAAGTGAGCAGGTAAAGTTAATAGCTCAAACTTGTTTGCTCTTAGAACCCGCATTAATTATATGATACAATATTCACTAAACATATAACAAGGAAGAACAATTCTCTTAAAACTTACGTCAAGATTTATTGCTATTTCTTTGCCAAAACTTGAGAGAATTTTACTTCCAAAATTAATACTACATTATTTTTATACCTAGGTACTAAAATCAAATAAAATAAAAATATCACAAAACATAAGTAATAAAGTATTTTGTTACATAAAACTACAAATTACATCATCTTAAACTATTTATATATTGTATTTTAAATTGATTAAAGCTTTCTTAATGACAATATATTTTTATCCATGTGAAATTTTTAAATGTGTTTAAACATATTTCGATTATATATTTGGTCAATTTATTCTATTTGTTTTTGGTTTATAATCTTGGCATACATGTCATGGCATTTTTAATTGATGTAAATTACAACAATACCAAATAACTATCAGTATTGTTACCATTACAGATTTATCCGGCCAAGCCTTAGCAGTGGCCGTATTCATTCGCAGTCAAATAAAATAGTTTATGGACTTTGCTTTTATATTTACGTGGTTTTTGTGTTTGGTTATTGATATTGGATTTTTTGGCTTCGTTAATTTGAATTAATTTTGCACGAAAAACTATTTTATATGACTAATAAGCATTTTGATAGCTACGTTCTTCCTGTTCCTAAGATAATAAACCTTAGGACCCGTGTATTTGCTGGATAAAATCTATTATGTTGCTGAATTAACAAGTATTTTATTAAACACGAGGGTATTCTCATTAAAGAATAAAAATTAATTCATAACACAATTCTAGGAAATAATTAAAATGCCATAGTCAAGTTCTTCCCCTAGATTACCCTGTAGGAATCGGCAAAACATTTTTAATAAATCTTTATCTGTCCAAAATAATATCAACTGGAAAAGTAGCATTAGCAATAGCTTCTTCGGGAATAGCGGCAACTTCATTTAAAGGGGGTCAATATGCCCATTTAACATTAAAGTTACCAGTTAATATTACCTTCACAGACTATCCTGTGTGTAACTTAAGTAGAGGTACAGTGGTAGGAAATAGCTCTATGGAGTGTGCTCTAATTATGTGGGATTATTGCACGATGTCTCACAAAGCAACATTAGAAAGCTTTGACCACACACTGAAAGACATTCGTCAAAATAACATGTTAATGGGAGGATTAACAGTGGTTTTGTCAGAGGACTTCCGTCAAACACTCCCAATCGTCTCGAGGGGAATCCTGACTGACAGCGTTATCGCTTCAAAGCAATTATCTTTCATATGGAGGCATGTTGATAGGCTCAAAACTTCTGTCAATAGTGCATTTTAAGGGTGAATTGTCAGCCAAAATAATATATTAACTGCTTTTAAATATCGGTAAGGGTTAAGTAGCAGAATTTGATGGAGGATTTGTAGTTTTAAAATATTTAGGCACAGCATTTCTTGAAAATCTATCCTGATATTTTTTACATAAATGGAATACTTTTTGGCTAGTTCTGTGATAGAGTTTTACTGGTACCAAAGAATGAAAATGTTGATATCCTCAATAGCTAACTAATGGATCTTTTCAAAATTGAAAACAAATATTAGATATCAGTGGACCTAGTAGGGGGGAACAATTCTCTCAACTACACGACTAAATTCTTGAATTTTATGAATCCATCGAGTATACCTTTTCATCAACTGTATTTGAAAGTTGGGGTTCCAATCATGTGCCTGCAAAATTATAGCCTTCCTAAACTTTGTAACAGCACTCGATTACAGATTCAGTCTCTCTTGCGAAACATCGTACAAGCTATAGTAATCACTGGCTGTGGAAAGGAGGACGTTCATTTCATTTAACGTACACCTCTAATACCAAGCAACTACATATTTAATTTCAAATGAATTCAGTTCACTCTAAAAATTTGCTTCTCCATCACTATTAATAAATCTCAAATACAGTCAATTAAGTACACCAGTGTTGATTTAAGGAGCTCATGCTTTTCCCACAACCCCTTTATTTTGCTTGCTCTAAAGGAGTCAGCTCACTAGATTTTTTGTACTTACTTACACCGAACAGATAAACCACCAAAAATGTTAAAAAGAAGTCATCGACAAAAAATAATTGATTAACTGGCAAAAATTCTCTCATATAATTTTAAAATGCCATTTCGATACTAATATAAGACGTTGACTAAGAAAACAGTTATTTTTTTATACATTAGCAAAACACGTGTACATTGCTTGTCTATACATCAATGCCTATAGGAATAATGGAAAACCATTTAAGAAAAAATCACTTTCTTTGTCTGGCCATTAAACCTGGGCCTTCCTGCCAGATGCATATCATATAAGAAAAGACCAACCCTTTTATGCAAGTTTCTGCCAGTGCAGGAGAGAATTAAATTCGTAACTGGGAATACCATTTTATATTGAGTTTAAATTCGAAGAAATGAAATACATCCAATAAAAAAAGAGCCAGTCTATTAAAATTTTATAGAGAGTGGCTGATCAGGGAGCCCTGAAGGGACGTAGCAATTTCATTATAGGAGTACGTGGGATCAACACAGAAAATACACAGATTATCAGCATTTCTGGTAAAAAAATAAGAATAATTGCAGGAAATGATGGACCGGTTAGTGGAGACAGGGAGAAGATTTGAAATGGGGATCAGCATTGAAAATTCAAAAGGGATGAAGATTACAAAGAATGAAGAGCCACGGATAGTCGAAATTGTAAAAAAAAAGTTGTAAAGCATAGAGAAGTTTAAGTACCTGGGAGGTCTGCTGAAAAAGAATGCCTATACTGCACCAAGGAAATTAGGTCGATGATTACTATGACCATGGAAACTGTAAACAAGAAGAGAGAGAACGTATAACCCGAACGTGTATAATGACATGGTGCTAGAAAATTACAAGAGGCTATTGCTGATCAGTAAGTTAAGTTTGAAAATGATGATGAAACTGATGAAATAATCCATTTTGAGCTTCGCTCTGTATGGAGCAGAAACTTGGACTCTCAGGAAGATGGAAAAGAAATATTGGATAGCTTTCAAATGTGATGTTGGAGAAGACTTGAGATGATCAGGTGAACAGACAGGGTAACAAATGAAGACATAAAGAAGATTGGGTGAGATGAAGACCATTTTGTACGTGATACTTTAGTAAAAAGCAAACTTGATCAGACACATTCTTAGGAGGAACTGTATTCTGCAAAACGTCATAGAAGGCAAAATTGAGAGAAAGAGAAGATTAGAAAGAAGAGGGATTCAACTATTGAATGACATGAAGGAAAGAAAAAAATTCTAGGAGCTGAAGGAGGAGGTAGAGGCCAGAGTTCATTGCTATTCTGTCAACCAACAATATGAATGGACCTATAGTAAGACAGTCACATAATAATGATAATGATAATATCAATTTCCTTGATGATAGTGTTGGCCAACATTCGTGAGACCTATGAGAGACCAGCACTGTAAGGCACACAAATACCATACAAGCACGTATAACATAATAAATTAAGATAAACAATCATAGCTAAATAATGATAAATACTGATGAATAATTTAAAAAAGGAAATAGTAATACTAAAAATAAAAAGTATTTTGAGACTATTAAAAGAATGAGTTTTTAAAAGCCAGTAACAATAAGTAAATAAATAAGCAAAATAATGTACTTTTAAATTTTTGAGGCAGAGCCTATGCAGGATAAATAAGTGCTAAGGGAAATTCTTAAATAAATATCTGAATTTGGCTTTAATTTTATGATAAAATTCAAATTAGACAAATCTTGAATTAGTGCTATGGATACAATAGCATATAGGGATCACCTTATAGGGGTTGTTGAGAGAAAATAATTTTGGATTAAGAGAGGGCTGAGAAGGAACATTAATACCTACATGATCAAGGGCAATTTTACAAGACATTTCGCGTTTGAAAATATTAAAAACTAAAAGGGCATCACAATAAAGTCCACGCGAGAAGAGATTTTGGAGCCATTCAAAGTTATCAAATATTTTCAAAGTCATAATAAATACGGTTGGAAAGTAATTTATCAAAGAAAACAGTGACAAATTTACACTTAATATTTTCAAACCTGAGAATCAGTTTTTAGGTAATGGTATTCCAAGCAACAATAGCAAATTATAGCTTAGATATAACCAGAGCATAGTACAGGCATAAAAAACAGTCAATTTTTTTAAAATTATGGTGTATATGTCCAAATAATAATTAAAATATTTGGAATATTATATGTTTAACATTATAGTGGGAGTAGAGTTTGTTGTTAGTTTTCCTAGGAAAATATATAGATTGGGTCTTAGATTTATTAATAGATATTCTATTTTCAAGAGACCACTGTAAAATACAATTTATGTCGTTTTGTAGGTCTATAAAATCTGCAATTGATTTGATACTTTTAAATAATTTTACATTATCCGCAAAGATTAAACGGCTAGATGAGCTTAAATATTTACCAATGCTATCAATCGACACATTAAAGAGAAGAGGACCTAAATTAGAACCCCGAGATATACCACAAAGGGCTAGAAATGTGTTGGAGGTGTGTGCATCTGTTTTAATAGCAGATTATCTACCATGCAGTAAACTCAAAATGTTGGCACAAACTTTAACAATAAGGCTTGGAATTCCATCTGACCTGACACATCTAGAAGAACTTAACTTTTTAATAGCATAAGCAACATCGAAGAGTGTAATATGGCATGGATACAAGGACACGTTAGTGTCAATAATGGGGTAGGGTAAGGCTGAATGATTATAAACAGAATTAAAATAGGTCCCAAACTCATTTGCAATTAATAAAGGATCCGTTATTATCTTGCCATTAATTTCTAGGTTTGACGGAGATCATTTATTCACGCGATTATTTTTAACGAATTTCAAAAATCCTTGGGTTTGCTTTTGATACTATTTTCTATTGAGTTTATCCAAGCGGCTATCTATAATAGTCAAAGTTGTTTTATCTAATTTATGAAAGTGTTAAAAAGGTGAATTGAATTCACTATTATTAGTTTATTTAATATTTTAAAAAATATATGTATTTTTCGAATAGAGTATTCAACCGTAGAAGAAAACCAATTCGAATATTTGGAGTAATTTTGATGAATATGTGTTTGATTTTCCTTTAGACCAGTTTTGTAAAATTATCTGTAGCCAAGTTAACGTAAGTAGTTGAATAAACTTAAGACCAATCAGCAGTAGTCATGTCATTGTAAAATTGAAGTAATCATCACTTGCATAATCAATATATTTGATGGGGGTAGCATTATTTTTAGTAGCGATGGGTACATCTAGTGTAGTCAGTAAGGGTGGATGAGCTAAATATTTATTTATTAGTGGTTGAGAGCAAATGTCACCAAGGGGTGTTGGAAATTAGCAAACATAAGATCAAGGAGGGTAATGTCCTTATTATCAGTTTAGTTGTTATAATTCTATTATATTATTAAATGCAAAAAGTTGAATAGCTTTCAATTTAATGTAGAAATGAGATATATTTTGAGTTTGAAGATATTTCTAATCAATTTTGGGGCAGTTTAATTCATCAAATAATATTATAGAAAGGGGTAGTTGGCCAAAGCACCTTCTGGGAAAGTAAAGTAATTAGAAAATATCTGGTCTGTTGATAAGGGAGAATAATATATGTTCCCAATTAACAGTTTTTTGTTATCAAGGGTTGAGACTTGAATCCGGACACTTTCCATATTATTTTCAAGATCAGTTCTTTTGATCACACCAGAATTAGAGTAAATATTATAAATAATAACACCACCACCCCTTGGGACAGTAGCTTCATCATATAACCAATCAGATCTATAAACATCATAGTTAGGGGGAAAATAATTTTCACTAACATACTCACTAGAAAGACAAGCTTCAACCAAACAAATTATATAGAATTCATTCAAACAAACATTGGTAATTAATCCTCTAGCTTTAGTTCTAAGACCACGAACAATTTTTTATAAAAAAATAAAATATCACTAGTATTCACCAGGAGTTGGATTGGATGGTTTCCTCCAGACCTCCATCTAATGCCACGAGTGGTGTTATAGATGTATCCTCTTGAGAGTCAAGGTCAGATGCAACAGTGAATTTCGCAGGGGTGGACACACAGAAGAACTCCTCATGAATGGTCTACTCTGGCAGCAACTCCCCATAGTAAGGTGCAATAAAGAAGTGAGAGGGCCATATAATACCAATGTTGGCAGAGGGGAAATAATTCTCTTCGTCAAAAATATGAGAGAAGGAATATAAGCTAAATATTGTTTTCTTTTTTGAACAGACAAATTATTTAAGATTTAATTCTTTAGTCAAATAAGACTTACTGTCAGGAGGAGAAAACTACAGGGGGGAAACGGGTTACATATAGAAATATTTAAAAAATATATTGTTAATTGTTTTTAGGTCAGAGGTTGTCTTGTTACCAGTCAGCAAGTCACGTGCATGCTAACGCTGAACTTGCGGATCCTCTTGAATGTTGGAATTCACTGACTTGTTTTTACGACATGCCACATCCGTAAATCCAACTTCAGCGATTGCTGACACTGACTACGACCCAACCGGTGATTGCGTAACAATCTTGGAGCCGATAACAGAACTTGATTTATTGGAACTTAAAGCTTGGCTAAATGTTAATTTAGGTTAATTTTTTATATTAGATAAGTGAGAAGTAGATGGGTTAGAGTCAATTGAGTATTAGTGTGTGTAGATAAAGAGCATTGATTTTCAACTGAAATTATACTTAAAGATTCTAAATTTGTGATTTTAAAATAGCATTATTGTTGCTAAAATCCTTTAGCTGAGTAGACAGATCGTAAACCAATCTGATTAGGAAATTTAACAGTTATATTCTGGCTGCTTCCCGATCAGATAATGGATATTTATGTAGATCCTCAAAATATTGCTTTACTTGTAGAATCAGCTTATCCGGCCACTCTGGAAGAAAGAGTGGAGTTGTATATTTGGCGAAGGTATTATCGCCAAACGAAGCTTTTGCCTTTTTGGTACAAGGGTCACATTAGAAAATAGATACCCCATTTTTCATTTTTTAAAAACTCATATTCTGCTTCATTAATCTTGAGGCAGTCAAGATGATATCTTGCTTTATAAGGGCCAGAACACCAAATAAATATTTGTAAACCAAAACAATGCACGGGAGCATTTTTCACAATTGTCCTCACTACTTGGCATATTGAACAGATCAACTCACTAAGGATAGGCGAACTCACACAAAAGGGTGTCACTTGCGGTGTTTGGTAAAAACACGCCCACTCATGGGAAGTGCCAACCGATTAATGATGATGATGAGGATAATAGATTAAAATGTTATCCCTTTTAGCCAAAATAAATAAGTTTGAATTTTATATATTTCCTATGAAAATTAGATTACACATTATCTAAATTGAGGAATATTTAAGCAACACCAATGCCGATTATAGCACTCTCATTTAAGTTTTGTATAATAGCATGATAGTTGTCTCAACATGTTAGCTCGTTAGAAATGGGTCTATATATTTTCTAAATAGTCCCAGAATCAATTGTCTGCATACTTAAAAACAAACACATTTATTGGTAAATGTGTACCTCATATCTGTGAGTGATATCTGTTATATATAATGCAAATCGCAAATAACGAATATTTGATGTGTATTGTCTTCTTGATATATTTTCTTTTATATTAATATATCAAATAGCTTTAAAATATCATAAATTAAAACATACTAACACAAATGATATGGTGACCTAGTTATGACTCAAAGAAAGAGGGGTCAAAATTAACCTACGTTTCATAAATCAGGTTGAAATATTGTGAGTTGTACAAACTTATTATGAATTGTCCATATTATAGAGCAATATATAATCATAAACGTTTATACTTTCATATGGGGACACTTAGACTGAATATATGGCATCTAGTCTGGATTTCCTGTAATGGTCTGAGCTCAAATCTGGGCTGGGTGTATTGAAGGTGTCTTTTATTTATATTTGTGGTTTAACTCTCTTCTTCCCAGTGAATACTGATACGTTTGCCTCTAAATTGTATTTTCATGGTCCCTATTTGCATAATTAAAATGAGTATAGCTTGGACAGGTTGTAAGACGTGTTGGGGGAGTAGAAATAGTAAGGTTTATCTCCTGTACAAAATGTTCTATTACTCCAGTAGACATTCTCTCGTCAACTGAACTTGATCTCTGCAATGAGAATCGTCGTCCCCAAGAGTGAGCTAGCGGTATAGAATGGTATCTGTCATGGCCCTACGTGATATGATACAGAACAACCAACAGCCAGAGCGTGAACCTCCTATTACCTTCATTTATTTATCTATCAAGAGGCTCGTAATGTTCTAGAACGCAAACATAGGCTCCACGGGAGTGGAAATGGAGATAATTCTTTCACACAAAACCGTAAGAGTATATTTTTAAATATGTGTCATAATGTCAGAATGTTCTTTAACTATAGAATGGAATGAACGTTATAGCATGAAGTGTTTTACAATTTACTAAGGCCAGTAATTGTATGGGTAATTAAAATATAAATATATTTTATGATGTTATATGGTAGGTAATTGTGAAGATCCTTTATTGTTAATGCGAAGCGAAGCTTTAAATATATGAAACAAATTAAAAGATAAGGTTTCATATTGAAACATGACACTACTTTTAATTTTAATACTAATCATTAAAGTGCATGTAGGTAGAGATAAAGATTTGGATAGAAAAAAAAAAGCACACTATATTCTTATAAGCTGACGTTTCTTAATTTATATCAGTAGTTGGTGTTAACTGTTTATTAGCTTATATAATCTCAATTATATCTTTAAATAATCATATTTAAAATATCTTTGTAATATATCTATTTTTTCTTCCTATTTCGAAATATTTCGGAGATACTACGGTTATGGATTTTTTCTAAATTGAAGACGAAGTTGAAGTGAAGGGGATTTTGACCTTATATATTGCCCTTGACATTTTGAAGCTTCTTACATTCCTTATATAGATACGAACTAATGTAGACCTACAGTTTCCGTGACGTAGTCTTATTAAATACCGTTCTGGAAGATATGTTGTAACTTTCGACATCTGAGCTATAATTAAATTTAGATTTATTTGATTAATAATTATTTTTACTACTCTAAAAATACTTAAATGATTAAACAAAAGCAATATAAAAATACTATCAGACATATGGAATAATCGCATAACAAATGACACCATCATTAAAATATCAGTATATTAGTGTTAAAACACATTATCTATTCTTCGTATTTAGTCTGGTCTGCAGAGAACTTGGTGACCCATGCAGAACGGAAGACTTATTTTTAGTGAATTACAAGGCAATTTAGACTGCTGAGTTCTGGGCCTTCCGATGTATAGTTTTATAATTTTAAAATTTATCTAATTACTTTAGTGTATAGGATTCGAAAAATGAAAAATTTATTAGAAGGAATATAAACTCGAATTTTGAAACATCCACTAAGTTAAAAGTATTTCATTTAATATTAGGCAAGGTGGATAGCTCTTTAACCTTTAAAATGTTGAGTATATATTTAGCTTTTTACTTTCTCTCTATCTTACAGGTAGAGAAAGTATGGTGATCGTCAAAAAATTCGAACTCGAGATTTTGATGAATCTTGACGTTTCATGACTCTCTGAATCCGATAAAGTGGTTTTTGAATTTCCGTCTGTCTGTCTGTCTGTTTGTCTATCTGTCTGTCTGTCTGTCTGTCTGTACCTCCAACTAGAGCCTAAACTATTTTACCGATTGAGCTGAAACTTGATATCTAGGGTTTTGATAGGGTTGCCCCGAGGGGTTTTTGGAATTGGATATCTACCCCTAAAATTAAGGGTAGTTTACTGAAGGGAAAAAAGAGAAAAAGTTGATTTTCTCAAAATCGGCTCTAACGATTTTGATTAAATTTCATTTATGAACATTAATAAATATTCCAAACAAAATGGCTACTCTCAATATTTCGGCAAAATCGCTTTAAGGGCTCCGGTCTGATGCGTAAATTAACATTTTTTATAATAGCTCCGAAACTATTTGAGATATGAAATTACTTAGCATTACAAATATGTATATATATTTATAATACA
>CABFWB010006196.1:20365-35679 GCA_902151455.1 Timema bartmani
ACAGACAGACAGACAGACAGACGGAAATTCAAAAACCACTTTTTCGGATTCAGGAAGTCATGAAACGTCAAAATTCATCAAAATCTCGAGTTCGATTTTTTTGACGATCACCATACTTTCTCTACCTGTAAGATAGAGAGAAAGTAAAAATAATATATAAAATCAAATATAAATAAAATAACGTAGCCATATGTCTACACAGGGCTGCAAAGAGTTAAATCAAGGTTATTAAAAAAGGAAAATGTAAACCATAATTACCAAAATATGTTCTCAATTATAAATATGAACAAAATAATCAAATACAAGCATTTATTTTCAAGAAATTTGTTTGTTATTGAAAACATCCCTGAGAAAATCATATATAACATGTGTGTTAGCTATAATCTCTGATGTTTAGATTTTACTGGAACCACACCAGTTGACACAATGATCTAAATATCAAGTTAATTTAGTCTGGTTCGCTAGTGATGGGAGGTCAAGGCTCTAATCCCAGCCGGGTTGGATTTCTATAAATGGCAAATACCTGAACATTTACCATAATTTCTACCTCCCTCGTCCCTACCAAATTAGAATTTTTAATATATGCGTGTAGTCCACATATAAGCTTTGGCTTGTCAGTCCATGATTCAATTCACATCCGAGTCCCTCAATTTCTCTCCATAATATAGTTTTACATTTCTTCATTAAGTTAATACTAGTGTATTTCTTTGAGGTTCCCTCTCAATAATTATTTCCTTAGATTAGAACGTCTAGGTAAAGACTACTCTTTCCATCTACTTTGACGTTTAAAAATCTTGCAATAATTAAATATTATTAATTAGTAAGCTTGTGAATCTGAACAGAGCTTTATTTCATCTTAGTGTCAGTAAGATAGATAAAAAACTCTAGTGTGTGCAGTAATGGACCTTCGAGTTCCTAGTTCCATTGAGTAAATAATTTAGTATAAGCTCAATGTAGCCTAAGTTTATAGATTATTAATAGTACAAGATATTTTTAAACAAATCCTTTATAGCTATTTATATTGTATTTATATAAATAAAAAATCTTATATCGCTTGAATATAATATTAAACATCTTGTTTTAAGAAACATTTTAAAAATAAGTTAAAAAAAAATAATATAATAGCTGTAGTATATAAGTTATTATCAAAGCCCGAAACTGGCCACTTCGCGAATTGGCTAAACTCTGAGCACATTGGCCAGCTGTTCCAGACAAATCGTGAAATATTGATCGGGGAAAATCTGAATTCGCGTTTTGGCCAACCAAAATGCGAGTTGACATCGACAGCCTGGCCAGTAACCAAATATCTTGGTAGTATAACACAAAATTATCCCATCCTAACCTAACATTTAACCCACCTAAACGCTGGGGCTAGGGAGTTGCCCCTTGTGTTGGGGTACCCGGATTCAGACCGGAGGCCCCCCTCCCAACCACAAACATCCTCCTTGGACAGGACATAACCTAAATTGTAAACCTGGTATATATAATATAATAGACTATAAACTTTACTAGAGAGGAAATAACTGAAACCATTCCCAATAAAGAAATATATTATATATTTTGGACTTTGGCTAATTTCGGTGTCCAAATCTAGAAATGGCTGGTCATTTCACGAAATGGCTAGCCTATAGACTTCGGGCTTTTAGCCATGACATATTACATTCCTTTATTTAAAAAGCCCTTTAATATATTGTCCCCATATATATATGCATTAATAATAATTAAACATAACATATATCCATTGACTTCTATTCTACCTTCTTACCTACCTTTGTAAATCCTACTCATCGACTAAAGTACGCAGCTCACAAGTTTATTTCTTAATATGCCTGTCACGTTATTATTTTGTGTGTCAAACCATTTATAAACCAAGCTACAAATGAATAGAACGTAGTTAGCAGTATAGACTCAATGGCTTGAGTTTCACTACACTCGGTCGCAGGGTGAAAGGAATTCTTGGAAGGCTTACATGCTATACAGTTGTACTTCTGAGAGCTTTCATGACATCTACTCTACAAAAAATTTTAAGATATATTTTGATAACAACGTTGATAATACAGATGTTTTTCTTGTCCACGAGAAAGCCATTTTTGTATTTAACACTGATTTTAAAATATGAGTAGTTAATGTTTTTTGTTGTTGATCCATGGTAAATGTATTTACTCCACCACATGTATTCTTATATATATTTCAACGGTCTAGGGTTAGAATGAATTCCACGAAAAAAGACTATTAGACAGTAGAACCTCTTAATACAATGTGGTTTCAGCTTTCAATGTGAAGATTTAAGTAGTCTGGCAACGTCAGAGCAGTCAATTGTTAGAGAAAGAATGAGTAAAAAAAGTATATTATTTTGTCTTAAAATTGAAGCTGATCTATTGGATATTACTTGATTATACTACCCGTTAAAGTTATACGCTTATTTACTAATTACGCTAATGGTTTTAGGGATTAAGAAAGCTATATTTAGAGGGTGTGTACCTTCATTTGCGTGGAGGGAGCGTGGAAAACCAATTAGGAAAAACCACCCTCATTACACCCGACCAAGATTCAAAACTCGATCTCTCCATATTCGGCAGTCTATTTACTGTTAGAGTAGCGCGTTAGACCATGTGGCGACCGAAGCGGGTTTTAATTTAATTAATTAATTATATTAAATATATAATATTATTTAAAAATTATATATTTTAGATACTGTCTGAAACTAGACAAGTTTTAACGACCCTGCGATTGTTCTTAATAACAACTTGGAAACTATTAAAAATATTAACCATCCATAAATAATTATTAATAATGAATATTGTTTAATCTAGTCTCTTTTAAGCATATTTTGATAATGCAAATCTATTTTCACTCAATTTCTGGCTAGCTCAGTGGTTAGAGCATTGGCGTACTAAGCCAAAGGTCCCGGGTTCAATTCCCGTGTCCAGGTGTCCTTTTTCAATTTTCAGAATATGATATTTATTAAAAGCATAAATAATCGCTCTGGCTATTTGATTCTTAATATGCAATCCCTTACAATTATAATAATTGTACAAGTGGCAGCAATAAGCCAACTACCGAGTTGAAAGTGGCTGCTTTATCTGATAGCTCGTGATATTAATAAAAATCACACATTTGTAGCCGACGATTTCCGTACGTCCATCATGGACTCTGCCTTAAAATATGAGTGAAGAATGAGTCTGAAAACGGGATGAATCCTGGATAGCTCAGTGGTTAGAGCATTGGCATACTAAGCCAAAGGTCCCGGTTTCGATTCCCGTGTCCAGGTGTCATTTTTCAATTTTCAGAATATAATTTTAATAGTTAAAAATAGTTAACAGGAGATATGAGATAAACTGAAATTGGATTGTAATTAAGACTGAAAATACAACCTTAGTTACAATCAGAATAGTATCCAATATAAGTTCGTATCTGTTTATATAAGAAACATTATAGTAATTAGAATTTTAACAATCTTTTCTTTAGCAGGATATCTATTTGAAATATTAACCAGTGATAAAATGAGCTCCTATTCTAGTATGTTTCTAATTAAAATAAATGAGATATAAATCATGTTTTTTTAAAATATTTCATTAGCATTACTACAGCACTATTTCAGTTTAGATAAAAATGTTTACTGTATAGATATAGAGAAATTGATATTCATTAAAAAAAATCTAAAATCTGTAACTACGCATGTACTATATATTTTATTTCTTAGTCTTCAGATTTGGCCAAATTAATTAAGATATTGATTCACGAAAAAAAATACATTATGAAATAATTTGGTTAAGATTATAATTGTTTTCCAAAATTTTTATTTACACACTGAGAAAAAAGAATTTTGATTTACACACTAAAAGAAAGAAGACAAAGACAGAACCAAGACTTGAGACAAAACAGACAGGAAGAAACAACCGAGGAAGAAGTGACAAGTGAAGACGAGGGAGACGGAGAAGGAGAAGAAACATCAGACTTAGACGAGACGTTTCCAAACTCGTGAAACAAAACACAGAAAGTGTAATAAAAGGGATGGTGGACTAGATTTTGATGGACTCTGGATATATATAGAGCTCTAGCCGAGGAAAGGCGTCTCAGGGATACCTGTGATGAATATCGCTGATGAACCAGGGACGCCTGGAATACCGGCTAGGGGAGAAGGAAAGTAAGTATATACAGATGAGACGTCGGAAGTTGTTCCTTACTCAAACAGCCCTACTGGCTTGGAACCAAGCGTGATACTGGGCTGGAGCTATCGAGCACTCCAGGGATGTCGATTGGCCACGGTAGGAAGTTACCAGAGAAAAAAAAGAAAATGGGACTCCCTACAAGGAAATATATAAACTGATTGTGTAGACGACAGCACTATGTTTAAATTAGGTTAAGTTAGATTTAAGTTCAAAGCAGGCATATCAAAAGGAAAAAATAAATGTATTTAGTCAAAATAACTTAAATAGGGAAAGAGGGACAATTATAATTATAAGTTATCATAAATTAAATAATGGTATTAATATATAGTAGACTGAGCTGCTAACAGGCACAGATCGAGGTTTATTGGTAATGATCAATAACAGGACAAATAGTTTTAGTAGTAGTATATGTTTATATTCCAGAAAGTTTATGTGTAAACATTTTAAATTAGCTATATAGAAAGCCTATTGTAATATGGACAGAGCAAAAAAGTCCTGATTTATAGTAAAATAAGATGTCAAGACAAATGTATAAGAAAATAAAAAAAATATAAAAAATAAAAATACACACTTAGAGAAAGATGGGTTGTGTTACATGGGACTAAAAAATCCCAATAGGTGAGTTTCCAAGCACGAGTAGCCTCACTTTCAATAAGTATCTAAATATACTATAAATAAAGGATTTTCTCAATACAGTGGTGGTTATTAATTTACACTTGCCAAAGTTTCAAGACCTTATTTCTTATATTCATACGTTATTATTATTATTATTATTATTATTATTATTATTATTATTAATATATAGCACCGCGTCTTACTACCCGTTCGGGTTATGCGCTTAAGTACTAATTACACTAATGGATTAGGAATTGGGAAGGTTGAATTTAGAGGAAGTGACCCCGCATTTGCGTGGAGGGAGAGTGGAAAACCATTTAGGAAACCCCCCCCCCCCAGTTCACCCAACCGAGATTCGAACCTCGATCTCCCCGTCCTTGGTGGTCTGGCTCTACACGACTGGCGCGTTAGCCAACTACGCCACCAAGGCGGGTTATTCATACGTTAAATTCAATGGTTTACGATTGTCCCTTTTTAGGGATGATGTCAATAACAATACAACAATAATAGATTAAATATATAATTATTGTCATTAGCATTGAAATTGTAATTGTTTATAAATTAAAAACCCTTTATCTAAGCAAAATTATACTATTTATAAAAATACTTAGAGGAAAACAACTTAGCCTGTGTAAGGTAAAGTAACTTAAAAATAAAATAACTCATGTTAACCTCTTCGGTAGCCTCACGGTCTAAGCCAAGGTGCGATTCTCCCAATAGACTAGATTGCCAAAGACGGGGAGATCAGTGTTCAATCCCGGTCGGATGTACTGAGGGTGATTTTCTTATAAATGGATTTCCATTCTATCTCCACGCAAATGCGGGTACACTTCATTGGTACATAGGTGTATATATCAAACGAGCTATAAGATGCAGTGCTAGAAAAAAAAACATGTTTGTTCAGCATTCTGGGGAAAATGGACATGATTTTTGACCATGTTAGTAACACTGTTATTGCACGAAAAATAGGGAAATTAATCACACAACTGTATTAATTGGGTTTAAAACTCTTTTAATCAGTTTTGGGGTCTAATATTCTAAGGCATCACTAATACAATAGATTGGTATGCCGATTAAAGGGAGATCGGTGTTTGAATTCCTTTTAGATAGTTTTCCTAAATTGTTTTCAACACTCCTTCCATGGAAATGTAGTGACATTTAATTTAAATTAGACCTTCCTCTTCCTTAACACATTAGTTTAATCAGCTATTATATGTATGACCCTAATGGCTAGTGAGACGAGGTGACCAAAAAATTAATAAAACAGATCATATTACTAACAGTTCCTAGTTTATCTTCATAAATGCAATATTATTTTTCAAAGAGAAAAACACATGCGTCAGATAAATAAATATGCTATTTCCCTTTTTTATCTTAAATGTGATTTATATATTTATTTTCACTATGTTGACCTTTTTATATCAAAAATATATTATTTTGATGATGGATCACACTTAAACTAGAATTTTCCCGATATTTTTATTTTATTTTTATAGAACACTTGTTACGCGCTGGATGGAAATAAGAGTGATGTGTTTTCCGTTTTAGCCCATGGTCCTTACGTATAAGTTGTATTCACTCTGGCTGTCATAGAGTCTACGACGTCAAGCTCACAATTTGATTGCGAGTGACGAGGCATTCGAGGTTCGAATGTCGAATGGATATAATAGAGATGTTATTTAAAATGTGATCCATCACTTTGTCTCGCTTATTCACTCTCCACTTTAATAGGGATATATTTCCCATTAAAGTATACCCTACCAATTTTTAACGCCTGTAATAAGTCATTAATAGATTTATATTTAAGTGAAGTTATAATATAATATATAAGCAAAATAGATATCCTCGGTATTCTGTACACTTGAGTTTGTTAGCGAAATAATGTGAACCATAAGGTAGTGGGATCACAAATATATACATACAGGTATATCTATGTATGTTTTTTAAAGGCACTGTGCAGTAGAGTCCCACGTACTTTGTAGCAGTTCTTCTTACAACAAATGTTTGAAATGTCCCCCACGGGTCAGATGAAATGTCGTATGAAGAGGCGTGTCCAGAAATGTCTTCAGGCCCATAGAGGACATTTACAATATATGTTATAGGAAGAACTGCAAAGAGATATGTTATACTCTTTATACTTTACCACATCGTAGCTTTTTAGACTGCCTGTATAAGGGTGTGGGGGAAAGTAACTTGAGTTAGGGTGAGTATTTTCACTATAGATGGATTGAATCCCATATTTTTCGAATCCGAATCTTAAAATTCCTTTTGAATCTCGAAACTAAATTCGCGTCTAGTTGGGGACGTGGCAGTTGGCCTAAAGTCATTAGGCCTAAAGGCATTTGGCCTAAAAATTAAACCAAAAGTAATTTGGCCTAAGAGGCATTTGGCCTAAAAGGCATTTGGTCTAAAAGGCATTTGGCCTAAATGCATTTGGCCTAAATGCATTTGGCCTAAAGTCATTTTGTCTAAAATGTAAATTTGAAACCTTCGGGTATCTTCGTAAAGTAAAAAGTATTGTTAGTTGTTTCAACTGGATATAGATTGCACAACTGAGGTGAAATAGTTACAATATTTCTAAAAACATTGACATATCTCCTACATACAGTTTTACCCCAACAAACCTATAATCTTAATTCTACAAACAAAAATCATAGATCAGTAGTTCACAATACACTCTACCAACATTTTGTATATATATTTCCGGTATTATTTCTTTGTTAAGATATCTCATGGTCATAAAGTTAATAGGAACAAAGATATTAGCGAAAAACAATAAAAAAAAACACAATTTTCAACACCGTTTACGCGCGGTAAAATTGTAAGCATACAATCGAATGATGGAGACTTTTGACAAATTATTTAGAAAAGCAAAGTGAAAGTGGAAACCAATATTCAGGTCACTCATTTGGCATTTTTCTGAAGCGATGCCCGATTTTCGTCTAAAGTTACTGGACAAAAGCAATGCTANTAAATTTTGCCAGTGAACATCAATATCATAATGGCCATATATATAAACTTAAATTATGGGTTTGACTAGATCCTTAATTATTATTATTATTATTATTATTATTATTATTATTATTATTATTGTTATTATTATTGAGAGAGAAAGTGAGCGAGTGTGTGGGAGAGAGAGAGACAGACAGAGAGAAAGTGAGAGAATGTATGTGTGTGAGAGAATATGTTAGGTAGAGTGCCTGATAAAGTGTGTGAGGGAATGTGTGTAAGAAAGAGAGAGTGTGAGTGAAATTTTGGGAAAGAGATTGTGAGGGGTATTGTGTGAAAGAGAAAGAAAATATGAGAGCGTGTAAGAGAGACTTTGAGAGAAAAATTAGAGAAAGAAAATATTAGAGACCGTTTGAGTGAAAGAGAGTTAAAGAGAAAGATTGAGACCGAGAGTATAGAAAGAGGTTTGAGAGAGAATTAGAGACTAGAGAGATTGTTTGATTGTGATAAGGTTCAAGAGAGAGAACGTGTTTGAAGGAAAGAGTGATTAGAAAGAGAGAGTCTGAGAAAGAATTTGAGACAGCTAGAGAGAGTTTGAGACAAAGAGGGTGTTTCAGACATAAAGGGTGTTTTAGAGAAAGGGAGAATATGATAGAAAGAATTTGAGAGAAATAGTCAGTTTAAAGAGACTTTAAGAGCGAGTGTGATAAATATAATGTGTGAAAGATTATTTAATATTGTGTGGGAGTGGTGAAAGTGTGTGTGAGAGAGAGAAAAAGTCTTAGTCCAAATGAGATAAGATGTATGAGAGAGCGTGTGATAGAGAGAGGGTGTGTATGAGAGAGAAATTGTCAGAGAGAGAAAGAGAATCTGAAAAGATAGATGTGATACACAAAATATTACTTTGAAATATCGCCCCTTCAATCTTTTGTAGCAGCATGGAAACATAACTGAACTTATTGTATTTGTAAGAATGGCAGAAAGATAGACGGAACACACAAAACATTACTCTGAAATATCATCCCCTCAAAATTAAGTAGCAACATGGAAATATAATTTAACTCACTGTATTTCTATGAATGTGAAAAGATAGATGGAGTACACAAAAGATTACTTTGAAATATAATTCCCTCAAAATTACGTGGTAGCATGGAAACATAACTGAATTTACTGTATTTGTATTGTGTTCATATTTGATAACATGGATTTCAAAACTCATTATTTGAAAAACATTAGCGTCAAAACCCATATTTAGATGATTAAAATGGTTATTTTTAAACATATCTCAAGATCATTTTATTATTTTTGATCTTATAATACATACTAAACATATTTAAACATCATTGTATTGTTTATATATATTTATTGTTCATGCACAAAACAAAAATATATAAAATATTCTAATGCAACTGACAACTTAACCTTTTAACTTGCGAGGTATATTTGATTTTATTGGTTTAAATGTGAATTAAAGCTAGCAACATTACAATAATAAATAAATGCTTCCCCATTCCAGGCAATCTCAAACTAGATGTGTTTTGACCAACATCTAAAGTGAAGTCAGCATCCATGTTTCCAGGTAAAAACTATCTGTAAAAATCGGGCTTTCGTGGAAAAATACTATTTTTTCCAACATCCTTGACTCCTAGCCGTTAAAATGAGTGCTCGTTTGTCAAAATTAGTTCAGCAATTTCCTTGTAATTTCTATAACCGGAAACAGGTATATCAAATTATATATAAGATAAGCATGCTCCTGAACCTGCGGATTTCCAGAGATTTTCGTTTCAATAGTTTGAATTTCAATATTTTGTTTTCCTTTTGTAATTATTCAAGATATGTTTTAATTGTTTCAGTCTTATTCACAATTGGTTGACTTGTTTCATTGCTCATGTTTTGAGAGACACAATGAACAACAGCTACACCTTCTTTGGTTTCCTTTCTCTGCATATTTATAGAATAAAATATATCGCTTATGGACGTGCCTGACTTTGCAATTTTGAAAGATGACTTTAATTCCAACTCGGGGGTTGTTGGGAGGGTGGTAGGGGGATGACACACACATTATTACCAACTTTGAGGGGACACATATTGAGGGTATTATTCTTGTCATTCTCTTTAATCACTACTTATATAACATACATGTAGCCGAATCTAATATTACCTTTTAAATATTTATTCCGACACTTTCAGATGAACGTTAATATAAATTCAAAATTTTCACCGCACTCCAAATTAGTTTATGAACAGGCCTACATACAAGAGGGTTATTCATTTTATATTGATTAGTTAATAGTGAACATTAACATCACCAAACACGTTACTTCTTTCATCAACTAACGTACTATATATATTTGTTTATGTAATACAATAAATTATGATCTTGTACAAAACATATTTATATAAGACAGCCAAGTGGTTTATCACATTTAAGAAATAATGTTTATCAAGCATATTTTAAGGTGAGATGGATAACTTGATGGATGGATGGATGGACCTTCCCATAAAGTAAAAATATTGGAGGTACTCCAAATATTTTTACCCGCCATGATATAACTTACTATTTGTTTCGTCAACCTAATATAAATCCTAGATTCGCGGGTAGTATGATTCCCTAGGATTACATTTTCGGAGACACAACAAATAAGGGAGGGTACTGTAGGCAACATTAATTTGTTTTTCTTAGGCAAGTTTAGCAGTTAGGCCTGAAAGTCTTGTTCATAATCATCATGGAAAAAATGTTCTGAAGCAAATAAAATGCGAGTAAGGGTTTCTTTTTCCATCCCATTCAGAAGTGAATACATCTTCGTCTGACATCAGAATATTTATGAAAGTATTGTGTATAACAGCATATCCCTTAGTTAGATTACTTTTATTGCACATGGCCACGGTGGAATTGTTACGATGCTTTTCGTAGCACTTCACGCATAAATAATAGGAAAGTTTACAAAAAACACACAAGCATTTACTATTCACAGCGACTTTAGAAGCATACTTGACATAAATAAGAAGCTAATAACGAGCGCGACACCACACAGTCACATGTACTCAACAGAAGCAAGCTCAGCTTGGCCACGAGCNACATGTACTCAACAGAAGCAAGCTCAGCTTGGCCACGAGCCGACGTCACACCAGCGCCACGCTAGGGTAGAGCTGAATGATGGCCGATATAGGGAACGAGCCTACCTTGTACTATAGTAACCTCAGTGATCTCTATACTATACTGAATGAACATACACACATCCTTGCAACGAACCAAATCGTGACGCTTTAGTTTGTCATTTGCTTGGATGCGAGGGGACCGATTTAACTGTTTCTTTCAACGTTCTTATGTAAAAACATTTTTCTGGTGAGTAAAATAGTGAATTATTATAACCCATTTGGCTGAAGACACATTTATCTTAAAGGATATACAATTCACTTTTAAAGTTAATATCGTACAAAAATACGAATAAAATCTTTGATATATTAAAATATGTAGCTCACGCTCATGTTGTTTACATTCTGGCAAAACTATGATACTTTTAAGTTGGCTATTATATTATATATTGGTTTCCGAAACAATATTACAATATTGAAAGTTATATAACTATAATGAAAAAAGGTAGCTTAAAACTTAATCACATTTGTTTTAATGACAACCTTTGTGTAGTAGTTTAACATTAAAACTTTTACCAAGGGTATAGGTTTGTAGACAATATTATTAAATTACAATATATTTAGAGTTGTCTATTAGCTTGTATAACCTATTGCTTTCAGAAGCCATATGGTATTTAATGTTCGATGACTTTAATGAAATAAGGTAGCTTTACACTTAATTACATGTGTTTGAATAACATGTTTTATGTAGAGATTCAAACGCTAATATAGATCATAGGCTTGTAGGAAGTATTATTATATTAGCCTACATCGACCTATCTATAGAAACAATTCACGAGTGTTGAACTTATTATCCTCTTCAAAATCTTTACTAACGAATTTATTTCATTTAACTAATCATACATTGACATATCTCATGTATACATACAAATTAGAGTTTTATGTCAAAATGTCACATTGCCTTGTATGGGTGTAGGAGAGAAGGAGATACCCGAAAATTTCCTTCTCTCTTACAAAACGTTTCATGAATAATATTTCCGTCATAAAATGTTAAAATAAACGTGATATTTTATGAATATTTTACAAAACTTTACTATTAATAATAAACTTCTACAAAGTTCCTATAAGAAAATAAAGAAATCAATGAAATAATATTTGTATTTTGTATTTTAACTTAAAAAGTTATTTTTATCCTAGGAAAGTGAGGCTTAACAATTACTTTCAATGTTAATTTAAGGCTCAAGTGCATAGAGTTTGAGAAAACCTGATTTAGATGATTCGCTAAAAATGAGTTAATTTACCTAACTTAAATGTGAGCAAAGTCGTGGGCAAACTCGAGTAAGTTAATATAATTATAAAAAAATGAATGGTGGATTTATGAATTTAACAAAATCAATATACAAATATACGCAGAAAGACATATAAAATGTACTTTGGCACTGAAAAAAGTTCAAAATTCCAAATAATACAAAATTATAAACATGGAGTGGCCAAATTTATATGCTAATTACTCAAAACGGGTCCGGGTACAAACCTTTTTAACTGTGGTACAAAATGGTACAATGTTATTTCAAAGATTTGGCATTGAAAAAAGTTATAAAATAAAACAAAATTATTAAAATGGAGTGGCCACATGTATATGCTAATTAATCAAAAAGTGTACGGGTACGAGACTTTTTATTTGTGGTACAATAAATTACAAAAACTAATACAAAACTTAAAAAAAAGTTAAATATACAAAAGTTGTACTACAGATTAATAGACGTGCTGCTTTACCTTGGGAAGTGGTAAATTGAGATAAGACAAATATATTTTGAAACAGTTGTGTATACTATTTAACTAAACATTACACACCTCGCCATCTAGTAGCAACTCTACAAATCATAAATAAAGTTTCCGGAGACATCGTAAACATATTTTAAATAAATGGTCTAAAAATTAATTTTACAAAAATTCTTTTGCCCTAAAGTCATTTGGCCTAAAAATTAACTTCGCATCAGTCATTTGGTCTAAAGTCGTTTGGCCTAAAGTCGTTTAGCCTAAAGTCGTTTGACCTAAAGTAATTTGGCCTAAAGGCAATTGACCACACTTTAGGCCAAATGACGGGTACCATTTTAGTTAAACCAAATATATTTAAAGATTAAATTTAACAACATTTGTTTAAAGCTGGGTGACTCTGATATAATGCTAGTTTTTGAGTGTCTATTTCGTCATAAACAACAAAGATTTTTTTTTACTAAACTAGTTTTGCCCTTTTTTGTGATTTTGTTACCATCCCAACTACACAACTCTATAAAATTAATTTTACCAATTGTTTAAATTATTATTTATATTCAAGATCTTCATAATTGTATTTGAGTAAATCTTTGAGATTGTTATGAATATCGAATGTCTCGAATACCATAGGATTCGAAGGATCGGGTATTCGAGCATCCTATCTATAATTTCTTATAAATTTTACTACAGAAACATTTTGGTGGAAAAATGTTTTCACAATAGAAACATTTTTGTGATTTTTTTTTATAACATAATATTTTTGGGGCCGAAATAATTTATAAGAAAAACATTTTTAGGGGCAAAACCAAAACCAAATGTGCCTTCATTAGATACGTTTGATTAAATTTGATAAAAATATTAATTTCAACAATTCTTGAATATTTCTCATGATGGAACTTGAACAGGTATATTTATCTCGATTTAAAAAGCTTCTATGTGTTAAAATCATCATGCTTAGAAAATTTAGCTAAACGTTACCAAATGTTTTATATTTTGGGGTCAACAGTTTTTTTTATATAAAAATCGCAAAAGTAACTGAAATGAATAACGTTCTTCCACCCAACTTTAACATATTTGCCCTGACTCATGGCCAGGTCAAGGATTACCGGTAGTGATTATTTCTCACCATGTGCTAACATATTAAATTAAATTCAATCCATTTAAGTTTTCTTAGTTTTTAAAAACCACTAGAATTCAAAAATCACCAAACAAATCTACAAACAGAAAGAATAAAAGAGTGCAGGTTTTGAATTAAATTTACCAAATGATGACATTACTTGTACAAAAGTTGGGCGCGTCTGTCTCTCAATACCAGTTCATGAGTACCACAGTATTTTAAGCATTCTGTTAATCGGCTTAGTATATGTCTATTTATTTTACACTTGTTAATAATATTTTTAGACTGATAATTTAACAATGGAATCTATCTGTGATGCAATATTTACTATTCCGAATGTTTTAAACTTAATGCATTTTCAAAATGAATTCCATATTGCTCATATTTTTTAATTCTTTTACTTAAATGTTTAAGATTCTTGTAGCTTACTTTAGTCCACAACACCTCCAATAAATAATAAACAATAAAAATAAAATAAGCTTGTTTTTCTTCAATAACTTTTAACCACAATTGTTTACCAAATGAAGTTATTAGAAAAAGTTATTTTTTTCTTGCCATCCACCTCCATAAATGTAAAGTCACTATGCTGATGTAGTCCTAACCATTTATTTTCCAATTTTCTTGCAGTTTTAGTAAGTAAAACTAAGTTTTTAATAAAGCGTTTAATTTATTAATTTAATTTAATCATTTTTACGTCTCATCTTACGTCTTGGGTCTTATCACATACTAAAACACAAGACACATAAACGCAAAAACAAATTATAGACCACTTTTATCGTATATCAGGCCCACTTTTACTGGCTCTATTCGCTAATGTAAAGCTGTTATTGGAATGGAAGGGGGGTTGACATTGAGAGAGAACTCACACTTTGTGTGGCTTCTCTGAGAGGGCAAGTCGGAGCTGGCCCTGTCTAGCTTTTATATTCATTCACTTGAATCTTGGTACAGTCCTCGAGTGACGTTTGGGACGAGAAATGAATCATTTTAACTTGAATACTATATAACGAATCCAATCATTCACTGTGTGTAGAGAATGGTGCTCCACTTAAAAAAAAATCCAAAATATTTAATAGAATAAAAAGAAAAACAAGTGTTAAAAATGTTGGTGGCGCCTGGCCCCGGAAGCCCCTAAGGAAGGGCCCCTGGCTGTACGAAACATAATACCTAGAGGACCCAGGAGCATTCAATTTGACCGCTGTTAAATTCTTGAAGGATGACTTACTTTATATTCAGCATAGTGCTAAACAGTGAATAACAACACCATTAGGAGTGTTGCATAGTAATATAACCTAACTAGATTTTGCTCGCGGCTTCGCTTGCGTTAAAGTAGATTTTATCAATAAATTCAGGTTGTCGATTGACACAGGAAGTATGACAATAAAAACGATGAACATATTGAGGTTGTTAGTCAATAGAAGTAGAGATAAAGAAAAAAACAAACTACACAATATAAATCAGGATTAAGTGTAGGAGTAGAAAATAATTAGCGGAGTGTGTGTCAGTAGTGTTATATGTTATGCCTTGCCACGAATTGGAAGATCCTACTCCATCTTAAATTTTACTTACAGTTAATTAACATCCCTTATTTA